>JAHHZJ010000352.1:0-46795 GCA_021437245.1 Aegilops speltoides
GCGCATTCCGTAGGATGCATCCTACTTGGTTCCCATAGCACTTGCGAGGTTCTTCCGCTCTAATGGCTCAAACTTGCGGTGCCATCTTTGCGATCACAAGTCGTCCAATCCCTAGTTTGTTAGGTTTTCGTATCCTCTGCTTCTTATGCTTCCTCTTTTCGGTATCGGCATCGGGGCGATACCTTCCCACGGTACCTTCCCATCGTCTCGGCGCCGCCATCGGTGCGGCGCCGTCGATGTCGATGTCGGCGTCAATACCATCATCGAGGCCGACCGCAAACCTTGCTTAGCGATCAAATAGTCGAGGTACTCTTGTTCACCATCATAATCCATCTAAATGCATCTTGGTCAAGGCCCAGTTTCTTCGTTGTTCGACATGTTTCCTATGATTAAGTGGCCTCATTTATTTCTAAAAGTATGAATAAATGAGAAATGACGTAAAAAGAAATCTATGTGCCAAGACTCGATATGCCAACTATGTAGCACAAATCATGCCTTTATTCACGGAAATTTCGCATGACCTTTGCTAAAAATGGACATATCGGCGCTGAAATTCACCAAGCGGAAATGAATCAACATTTCGTGTAACATAGGCCACTCGGATCATTTTCCAAACATGACATGTCCAAAACATGACATATGCACATATCACATGTCCAGTTCAAATTTCCATATAAATTCAGCTAATTTTGAAACCTAGCTAAATTCATAACTAAATAGATAACCTAATTAATTAACATGAAGAACCCTAGCAGAGAGGGGGGTTTACAGAGAGTGCAGGGGCGAGGAGGGAGGCGAGGGCCGACGGGTCGGGGCGAAGGCCGGGTCGGGCGAAGCCTGGTCGGGGCGAAGGCTGAGTCGGGGCGAAGCGCGCCGAGTCGGGTCGAGGGCTGGGACGGGGCGAAGGCTTGGGGCTAAGCGCTGGGCGCCAGCGGAGTCGGGGCGAGCGCTTGGGGCTGGTCGGGCGCGCGGAGCGACGGGGCCGGAGAGAGTGGGGATTTGGGGAAATGTGGCGGGATGAAGCTGCATGAGTGAAAATTTTGGGTTAAGTGGACGTAGCAGCAGCGGCGTTATGCCAAAAGCGCTACTACTATGATCCGTAGCTGCAGCGCTTTATGGTAAACACGCTGCTACTATCGTGCGTGAAGCGGCAGCGGTTTATAAGAAACTCGCTACTACTATGGTATGTAGCAGCAGCGGTTTTGTGGAAGCGCTGCTGCTCTGCCGTCATCGCCAGTTTTCATTTTTCTTTTCCTTTATTTTATCCCACTTTTATTTCCGAGGGCAGTGAACGAAGGAGGCGATATATATTGCATCATTTGACGGTTAAATATGTATGCAAAATAGGAACATATATATTACACATCATATGGCTAAGTGTGTATACAAAATAGGAACATATATATATTACACATCATTGGACCCATAACATACGTTTCCTCAGTGCTGACGTTTTCGTTTTTGAGTCAGCTTCTTTCCCTTCTTGTTCGTCGAAGAATAATTGAGCCCCTCGTTGTGACTTTGCCTTTTCCATGGAGTGCGATTTTTCTTAGGTAATGTAGTATTGATTCTTCTTTTGACGTATACTTCATCATCGTCGTCATCTTCCCTCATTGGGTTGCCGTACTGATCATAGTCTTCCTCGTTGGCGACTCCATCCATTCCAATGATGTTCCTTTTGCCTCTCCTCACGACAACACGGCTGGGATTGTGCGGGTCAGTTATGAAGAAGCATTGTGTCACGTGCTTAGCGTGTACCCATGGCTCGTTTTTTGCGATAGCGTTGACGGTAGCGCTCTTGGCGTCGGGTATAGTCATGGTAGTGAACATCCGGCTTTCTCTTTCGACATTCTTAGCCCATCTGACACGGAACATCGTCGTGTTGTGCAGTCCAGAGTAGTCAAGCTCCCAGATCTCCTCGACCCTTCCATAAAATCGTTCAGTTGTGCCGTTGTCGCTGCCGGTCATGCATTCCATCGTCACCCCTGAGTTCTGATCATCACTGTCCATATCTTTTGCCTCCGTGTAGAACGTGTATCCGTTGATATCATATGCCTGATAGGTTACGAGGTTGGGCGAGGGGCCATGTGCTAAGGCGTATATGAGCAATCCGTCCTTAGAGCCCTCCTCCGGGGGATTAGCAATAATATGCTCTTTGAACCAATGCAGGAAAGTGGAGTTGTGCTCTAGTAACTTCGGCGTCCGTCCTGCATACCCCCCGGTCACGATACTTCTTTGCGATAATTTCTTTGCAAAGTGCCACGAAAGGATCTACCTTGTCTAGGTGTTGTAGCACTACCAAGTTTGCTCTGTCAAAATCGCTGCGTCGATCTGAGTATGCCACGTGCAGTTCCCTGCGACCGTTACAGTGACCATCTCCTTCGAGCCTCCCATCGTGCTTGTTAATGGGCAAACCAACACTAACACCAGCGGCTGGTCCGCACCATATAGAAAATTCTCACGAAAGAGATGCACTCTTGTGCCAAATAGCCCTCGACGATGCTTCCATCCGGACGGGACATGTTCTGAAACGAATCCTTTGATGATCCCATTCATCCTCTCAAACAGCATCATGTTGTGCGGGAATGACGGCCCCGGTCTATTATGTCATCCACAATATGGACACACAGATGCACCATCACGTCGAAGAACGCGGGCGGAAGTACATCTCAAGCTCATTCAAGATGACAACGATCTCTTCCTCGTAGCCTTTGGAGCTGCTTCACACCGATCGACTTTCGAGATGACGTCAAAAAGTTGCAAAGACCAATAAGCGTGTCACGGACGTGCTTGTCCATTATCCTCTAAGGGCAACAGTAGTATCTGCGTCATCATCACATGACAGTCATGAGACTTCATCCCGCTGAACCTTTTCTTGTCCGTGTCTAGATATCTCGCTTATCTTGCCACGAGAATCGAACTAACTTTCACTCCCGTAAGGCACTTAAAGAATTGATTGATCTCAGCTGACTTAAGGTGAAGCAAGAGGGGGCAATAATCTTCTTTCTTTAATTTCTTGCCCTTCTTCTCCCGTGCCTCTGTCTCCGTCTCTGTCTCGTCGACATTTTACGGGCGGCATGTGCAGATCTTCCTGATTTTCAAATCTTGCAAGTCTTTTCTTGCCTTCGCCCATCCTTGGTTTTATCCGGCATGTTCATCGGTGTTGCGAGCAAGCTCTCAAGGACATTCTTACAGATATGCATTTGATCTAGGCAATGAGGTGTATCGAGTTTGTGCCGATACTCAAGTCCCGAACACGACCTCGTCTTCCATACCTTCAGAGCTCTGGCGCCTTTCTCATCGTCTTTCCCAGCGCGAGGCACTCATTCCGCTTTTTCAACAGCTCATCGATTTCGGCACCGCCCGCTTACGTGGAGGTCCTCGATGCTCAGCGTGACCATTGAATAGATCTCCATGGTTTCTCCACGGTCGTCTGTTCAAGCCATCTTCGATGCCCCATGTACACGATTTTCCTGACCGCCATCTTTCCTTGACGTTAGCTGCCGAGGCGTTGTATCATCCATGCACCGCGTGCATCCGCAATATCCATGGCACACCGGCCTGCCACATATCCGTAATCGAGATAGTCCTGCCCGTCGTGATCAGTATGCTCTCATGTTGAAATACTCACCTTTGTTTGGCGTCCCATGTCTTGGCGGTGTTTTCCATAACGTGTCTAACTCCTCTTGAAGTAGCCCCGGATACAAATTAATATTATTTCCTGGTTGTTTTGGCCTTGAATAAGCATGCTCATGTGAATGTACTTTGATTTCATGCACAACCAGGGGAGGTTGTACATCCATACAAACACGGGCCATGTACTATGGTTGGTGTTTCGTTGCCAAACGGATTCATGCCATCGGTACGCGCCACGAGCATGATGTTCCTTGCATCACATTCAAAATACCGATAGAAGCTGTTCAACGCTCTCCACCGGCTTCCATCCTTCACGTGTCTCAGCTTCGGATCATCTCCATCGTCGGGCTTCTTCCTCTCCGCGTGCGGCGCATTAGCTTTGCTTCCTTGGGATCTACAAAATACCTCCGAGACGGGAGTGATCGGTAAGTACCATACAACTTCACGGGGACATTTCTTCCGGCCTTCTTGTATCGAGAAGCATTGCACACCGGACAGCTTGTTTTTTCGCGTGCTCCTTCCGATAAATTATGCAATCGTTGATGCATGCATGGTATCTAACGTGTGGCGATCAAGAGGGCACACGATCTTCTTGGCCTCATCAAGCACTAGTAGGATATAGATTACCCGGGAAGAACATCCTTTAGGTACTTGAGATGCTCATCGAGGCTAGTGTCGGTCCATTTGTTTTAGCCTTCGTCTTGAGGAGTTGAAGCGTGAAACTCAACCGGTCACCTCAGATTGCAACCATCATACAATGGAGTGTTCGAGTCTACCACCAGTTGCTCCAGCTTAGCCTCCTCTCTAGAAGCAGCTCTCTCAAGATTCGTCTCCTTGCGAAGCAATGCTTGAACATGAGGGTCCCGCACAATTGAACTTAGTACCGCGAACTCTGCTGCGTGGAGTCCATGTCGTTCTCTCCGCCGCCATGTCCGCCCCTTCTCCTCCGCCATGTCCGGCCCTTCTCCGCCGCCATGTCCGCCTCTTCCCGCCGCCATTATCGATCATCTCTTCGTCTTGCCCGTGTCATCATTTCCTGCCCGTCGGCATCCTCAACATCGTCATCCTCATCTTCAATTATCCACCTAGTATAGCCATCCATGAAACCAGTCATGAGCAAGTGCGCTCGACACGACCATCGTCATGGGGGTCGAGCCAAACTATTCCTTTGCATTTTCGACACGGACATAAAACCTCTGTCCGGTTATTTTCTTTCATGTCTTGCACCGCCGATCGCAACCACCTGTCCACCATCGCTCCATCGACCATCGCCAACTCGCACGGTAATAATAAAAAAATTGATTGTAAAAATGCATGCATGCATCAAAGTCATAAAAAATTTGGCATGACCTTCCTAAAAATAGGACATATATGGATCGAGAGTTTGTCGGAATTACCAAACGGAAATAAATCGACATTTCGCAAAACATAGGCAACTCAAAAGCACAATTTACAAGGTCAACTCATGCCACACACACAATTTCCACAAACATATCACACACACATAAACACATTTCCATTTTGCAAAAGCATGAAAGTTTCATCACCTCTATCTTGATGGTCAAGATGATGTTGTAGGGAGATCAAAAGTGCACAAATTAAGCTCTTCTTGACAAAGATAGATCTAGTTAGGGGGCAAATAGGTCACTTAACTAAATCCTACATCTACCTAGCTACCTAATTTGGAAGGAGACAACTTCAACTAGTGGAGGGGGAGGGAAAAAGAGAAAGGAGATGCATTAATGGAGGTGGTGTAGTTATGTAGGAGTAATGAAGAGAGAGAGAAGGTGGATAGAGAAGAGAGGGGGTAATGGGGGAGAAGTATTGAGAAGAAGAAGAGTGAGAGTGGGAGCATGTGGTGGAGGGAAGAGAGGAGAGGGGAGGTAGGGGAAGGGAAAAAAGTGAGAGTGGGAGCATGTGGTGGAGGGAAGAGAGGAGAGGGGAGGTAGGGGAAGGGAAAAAAGCAAGGGGAGGGAGGGACGGTTTGGGGTTGGTGGGGTTAGCGAGAGGCTGGTGAGAAACGCGCTGCTGCTAAAATCTTAGCAGCAACGCTTCCTGTAAGGCGCCATCGCTAATGGGACAAAAATGGCGGCAATTTGAAACTTACAAAGAAGCGATCTCGAGGAAACGCGCTACTACTATGCACTTAGCAAGAAGCGCTGTTTTCGCTACCGCCATCGCTACTTAGAGGTGGGGAACACCGCCGTCGATATTTGTAGCAGCGTGAGCTGGTCGAGCGCTCATCGCTAAATATTTAGCAGCGGCGAAGTTTTAGTAAAGGGCGCTACTACTACTTACCAGCAGCGCTCTATTTTGAACCGCGCTGCTGCTAAGATTCTGTGTATAGGCTTTTCCCTAGTAGTGTATTCACACATGTATCATGTTTCCGGTTAATACAATTCTAGCATGAATAATAAACATTTATCATGATATGAGGAAATAAATAATAACTTTATTATTGCCTCTAGGGCATATTTCCTTCAGTCCATGTAGTTGAACTTGTGTGGGTTGCTCAAGGTTGATATAGCTCATCAGGAATTGGAGCACCACTTGGAATTTGAGTCCATCTACCTACATGGGTTAGTTCTTGCAAGGAAAAGCACTTGTGTATCCAAAAATGACAATCATGAAGCTTAACACAGAATTTTGTCAAAGGATATGTTTGAGTGGTTCTGTGCTTCCTTGTATTCAACCACCATAGTGTAGAGTCTTGGTGATGTAGAGATTGCTCAAGATATGAGTAGAGTACAATCTCATGGAATGTGATTCCACCAAGTACCTACATGGGTTAGATAACATGCAAGATACAAATATATCCAAGACATAAGATTTTCATCATAAGAGAAATATCAAGGATTATTCATAAGCTCATGTCTTGCATGTATCCAATGGAGTTTCTACTCCAGGTTTGAAGCATCAATGATGTTCAATTCTCCTCTTAACCTGCAAAACACTTTCTCATCAAGAGGTTTAGTAAAGATATCCGCTAATTTCTTTTCGGTGTGAACATGCTTGAGATCAATGTCACCCTTAGCAACATGATCTCGAATGAAATGATGACGAACTTCAATATGCTTAGTTCGAGAATGTTGCACAGATTATGACCAATTTTGATAGCACTTTCATTGTCACAAAGAAATGGAACATGTCTCACATATATCCCATAATCTTTAAGAGTTTGGGTCATCCAAAGTAATTGAGCACAACATGAACCAGCGGCAATATATTCAGCTTCGGCGGTGGATAAGGATACCGAGTTTTGTTTCTTGGAGGACCAAGATACAAGAGATCTACCAAGAAATTGACAAGTACCCGAAGTGGACTTTCTATCAACCTTGTCTCCGGCATAGTCTGAGTCGGAATAGCCAACAAGATCGAAAGAGGCCCTCTTAGGATACCAAATGCCAAAATTTGGTGTATGGATTAAGTATCTCACTATCCTTTTCACGGCCTTAAGATGACATTCCTTAGGAGCAGCTTGATATCGTACACATATGCATACACTTAGCATGATATCGGGACGTGAAGCACATAGATATAACAACGAACCAATCATAGAGCGATAAACCTTTTGATCAACCGGTTCACTATCTTTGGTCAAGTCAAGATGTACACTAGTAGGCATGGGTGTAGACATACCTTTGCATTCTTGTAAGTCTCACCATAGTCCATACCTTCGACTTGTGTGTAGCCTTGGGCGACGAGACGTGCTTTGTTGCGAACTACTTGTCCATCTTCATCTTGCTTGTTGCGAAACACCCATTTGGTACCGATGACGTTGTGGTTATTGTCGGGCTTCTCAACCAGTGTCCAAACTTGGTTCCTATCAAAGTTGTGTAGCTCTTCATGCATAGCATTTATCCAATCCGGATCTTCCAATGCTTCTTCAACCTTCATAGGTTCAATGCTAGAGATGAAGGAATAGTTTTCACAAAAGTTAGCTAAACGAGTTTTAGAGCGAGTGATTCTCCCGGTTTGAATGTCATTGTAGATTTGCTCGATGGGATGATCTTTAGCAATTCTTGCTCAAACTCGTGAGAGCTTTTGATTGGGTCTTCGTTGAACATCTTCTTCATCTTGTTCTTCTTCTTCTTGGCCTTCTTCATTGTTGGCATTATCGTTCTCTTGCCGTCGTGGAGAAGGAGGCTATTGACATTCATCTTGATGCACTTCCTTGTTTTCTTCATCTTGGTGTGTCCCGCTTGTGGATGCTTCCGTATCAACTCTTGGTCCACCTTGTTGTGAAGTTGAAGCTTCCACTTGGACAGACGAGGTACTCTCCTTCACCTCCGTTGGATGAACCTTGCCAATAGACAAGTCTTGGATTGCTTCCAAAGGATCTTTGTCACCTACATCAATTGGCAATTGCTCTACTTGCGAGCCGTTAGATTCATCAAACTTCACATCTACCGTCTCTTCAACCTTCCGGGTGAAATTGTTGTAGACATGGTAAGTGTGAGAGTTTGAGCCATAGCCTAGTAGGAAACCTTCATGAGATTTAGGAGCAAATTTAGAGCGACGATGCTTATCAAGAATGTAGCACTTTGAGCCAAATACTCGAAAGTATCCAACTTGGGGTTTGTTACCGGTGAGGAGCTCGCATGCCGTCTTGCCGAGTAGCTTGTGAAGATACAAGCGATTTGTTGCATGACAAGCTGTCTCAACCGCTTCTGCCCAAAAGTGCTTCGGCGTCTTGTACTCATCAAGCATCGTTCTCGCCATTTTGATGAGCGTCTGGTTCTTCCTCTCAACAACTCCATTTTGTGGAGGTGTGTACGTAGCCGAGAACTCGTGTGAAATCCCTTCTTCGTCAAGAAAGGTGTCCACATTTGCGTTCTTGAACTCCGTTCCATTGTCACTGCGAACCTTCTTGATCTTCACTTCAAATTGATTTTGAGCCTTCCTTGCGAAGTTTTTGAAGATCGTTTGGACCTGTGATTTATCATCGAGAAAGAACACCCATGTAAATCTTGAAAAATCATCAACTATAACTAGACCGAAAGAATTTCCACCGAGACTCTTGTAAAAGTTGGGACCAAAGAGATCCATGTGAAGTAGCTCGAGTGGCCTCCTTGTGGTCATGATGTTCTTCACGGGATGCCTTCCTCCAACCTGTTTGCCTGCCTGACAAGCGCTGCAAAGTCTATCCTTATCAAATATGACATTGTTAACTCCAAGGATATGATTTCCTTTAATAAGCTTGTCAAGGTTTCGCAGACCAACATGACCTAATCGTCTATACCATAACCAACCTTTTGAGGATTTAGCAATGAAGCAAGTTTTAGGTTGAGCCTTTTTAGTGAAATCAACAATGTATAGATCACCTCTACGCACACCGGTAAAGACCATTTTGTGATTATCTCGACGAAACACTTGGTAGTCTACTTCAGTGAATAGAACATTGAAACCGAAATCAGCAAGTCTAGATACTGAAAGTAAGTTGTAACCAAGAGATTCAACGAGCATGACATTTTGTATGGAGCTATCATGTGATATGGCCACCTTACCGAGGCCAACCACCTTACCCTTTGAGTTGTCACCGAAAGTGACATACTTTCGAGGACTATCATTATCAACAAGCTCACGAAACATATCTTTATCTCCGGTCATGTGATCGGTACATCCACTATCAAGAACCCATTCCTTTCCTCCTGACATATATCCCCGAAAATTTGCCACAAGACCAAAATGTCTCATTGCATCATCAAGATCGAAGTCACTATCATCATCCTCGTCATAGTATCCATGTTCAACATCATCATGTGGTGGATCAAGTCCTAGAGAGGGTGATTCATTAGAGTGAGTTTGACAATGATCTTGCTTATGAATTTTTATAGCTTCAGAAATAATATCACTAATAATACCAACATTTCCTTTGGCACGCATAAGGTTTGTAAGCTCAAATAGACGATCACCAAACATAGGATCACTAGTATTCATCTTACTCAAGGCAATAGACTTATGGAGAATTTCATCAAGATTTTTCAAGGAATAATCTGGAAATCGTTCCTCAAGAAATTTCCATATAGTGTAGGCACACTTGAAAGTAGGCAAGCATCCAATCAAGTTTCTAGGCAATCCTCTAAAGATAAGCTCGGCAGTTCTAAGATTCCTAATCATGTCAATTGACTCATCATGGGTAGGATGCATAGGATCAACATAAGGTGCACAAGGGCTAGCAATGTACTTGTTCAAATGATATTGATTGAAAATAACAAGCATCTCATTTTCCCACTCATGAAAATACTCTCCATCAGAATAGGCACTCTATGTCTAAGACTCCTAATAGTAGACTCATCCATCTTCCTCCAATGGTGATTAAACCAAAGCAATGGAGACCAATGCTCTGATACCACTTGTAGGACCTTGTGAAGAGGTGTCTAGAGGGGGGGGTGATTAGACACTAAGTGCCAAAGTTGCAGTTTTTGAGTTTCCTTAAGTTTAAGTGGAGTTTAGGCACAAGTTTAACATTCACAATACATATCAAGCAAGCATGCAAAGAGTATATGAGCAGCGGAAAGTAAAGCATGCAACTTGCAAGAAAGTAAAAGGAAGGGTTTGGAGGATTCAAACGCAATTGGAGACATGGATGTTTTTGGCGTGGTTCTGATAGGTGGTGCTATCGTACATCCACGTTGATGGAGACTTCAACCCACGAAGGGTAACGGTTGCGCGAGTCCACGGAGGGCTCCACCCACAAAGGGTCCACGAAGAAGCAACCTTGTCTATCCCACCATGGTCGTCGCCCACGAAGGACTTGCCTCACTAGCGGTAGATCTTCACAAAGTAGGTGATCTCCTTGCCCTTACAAACTCCTTGGTTCAACTCCACAATCTTGTCGGAGGCTACCAAGTGACACCTAGCCAATCTAGGAGACACCACTCTCCAAGAAGTAACAAATGGTGCATTGATGATGAACTCCTTGCTCTTGTGCTTCAAATGATAGTCTCCCCAACACTCAACTCTCTCTCATAGGTATTGGATCTGGTGGAAAGAAGATTTGAGTGAAAAGCAACTTGGTAAGGCTAGAGATCAAGATTCATATGGTAGGAATGGAATATCTTGGTCTCAACACATGAGTAGGTGGTTCTCTCTCAGAAATGGTAAGTTGGAAGTGTAGGTTCGTTCTGATGGCTCTCTCCACAAATGAAGAGGAGGTGGAGGGGTATATATAGCCTCCACACAAAATCTAACCATTACACACAATTTACCAAACTCGGTGGGACCGAATTGTTAAACTCGGTCAGACCGATTTAGTAAACCTAGTGACGGTTAGGGTTTTCGGTGGGACCGAAATGCAACTTGGTGAGACCGATTCAGATAGGGTTAGGGAATAACATAATCTCGGTAGGACCGATTAAACAAACTCGGTGAGACCGATTTGGTAATAAGCTTTCCAGAGAGTTGGTCAGGCAAACTCGGTGGGACCGATTACTCAAACTCGGTGGGACCAATTTTGGTAATAAGTTATCAAGAGAGTTTGCATTGTAATCTCGGTAGTACCGATTGCTCAAACTCAGTGTGACTAATTTTGATAATGGACATACACAGAGAGATTACAATCCCATCTCGGTGAGACCGAGATCCCTATTGGTAAGACCGATTTGCTTAGGGTTTATGGCAGTGGCTATGACTTTTGGAATCAGTAGTGCCGGATAGAAAGAATCAGTGTGACCGATTTTGGTTTGGGGTTTAGGTCATTTGTGGATGTGGGAAAGTAGTTGAGGGTTTTGGAGCATATCACAAAGCACATGAAGCAAGAGGCTCATTAAGCAACACCTCATCCCTCCTTGATAGTATTGGCTTTTCCTATAGACTCAATGTGATCTTGGATCACTAAAATATAAAATGAAGAGTCTTGGGCTTGAAGCTTGAGCCAATCCTTTGTTCTTAGCATCTTGAAGGGGTTCCCACATACTTTAGTTCATGCCACTCCATTGTTGAACTTATCTGAAACATACTGGATAAAAGTGTTAGTCCAAAAAGAGATATGTTGACATTAATTACCAAAACCACCTAGGGAACACTTGTGCTTTCAGATGTCCACCCCTCAACCAACTTCCCGAGCAAGCCGGTCATTCCGGATGCAAACTGCCCAATTAGATGCTCAACAGGTGCCCTCGCCTGTGCACGAAACAAGAAGCATCAATAACCACCCATATTATAGTCACTTGCGCGACATAAAAAATAATCCAAGGCAACCATAGATGTAGATCTTTTGATTACCTCAGTAGGGCAAGACGGAGCTGAGTGCATGTCCATCCACTTTCCAAAGTTTTGAGGCCCCCCAAACACGCTGTAGTCTATTGCATGCTTGGCCATCAGCTGGAAAAAACAAATAAAATAGCTAGGATGTAAGAGAGAGAATGATGAACACTGACTAGCAGTTCATGTGTTGCAAATGCACCAAAAAAAGAAGACGCAAATATAAGTTTCAGCACGAATGGCAGAGTTGCCATTTGGAGTGAGACGTGGATACAATACGCAGACAGCCATGGCTAACAAAGGTAGTCATCTCTTGTGAACCACAAACGGTTGCCGCATGACATTTTTTTCATATGTTATGCCGCAAAAATTTGTAAGCATGCCGTGTAGAGAAAGAAACCAGAACTAACCTGTAGTTTTCCATATTTTGTATCAGTTGCCCTGTCTGCAGCAAGCACAACCTTGACAGCATTGATAGTCCACGCAGAAACAGCAAACTTGTGCGTAGGCGGCGGGCCTCCTGTCCCAGTGAAATCCACGGTGGACAGATCAAGACAGTCGACGTACATGAGCTGATATACAACAATTTTAAAAAGAAAGAAATATCAGTTGCCGTCATGGTACTTTGCAAAAAAAACAGGATAATCTATGTTCCCATGATAATCAAGTTGAAGTGCATGAAAAAGAGAAAAAGAAGAAGATGCCATCTGTATGTGCTAGTTGCCATCATAGTGTGATGGCAGTTGCCATATTACTATGATGGCAGTTGCCATCATAGTATGATGACAGTTGCCATCATAATATGATGGCAGTTGCCATATTGTCATTATGGCAGTTGCCATATTGTCATTATGGCAGTTGCCATCTTGTTATGATCAGGTTGCCATGCATGAATAAAAGGTGTTAAAAAGAGTGTTCACAGAAAAGTACTGGTAAAAAAACCATTAAATGCAGTCGACAACCCTTTTGGTACATCTTGCTTGAGAATGCATCGTGCAGGAAGTCGGCAATAAACTTACACCAATTCATTTTCTTCACATCTTTCAGTTCCGCCTGCACCACACAAAATTTCAGGACAACAAGTTGCCGCATCAGAAATCAAATGAAAAAAAAACATCAAAAAACACTGGTAGTGATTAGCTTTACACATGACATCGGAGCCAAAAGATTGAAGCAAAATAAAGTAGTAAAGATGGATCATTCACCAGGATGGGGAAGCATTTATTGCTTGGGCGAAGAGAAGTGGTCGGCGCGAAAACAGCTGAGATGAGGTACATGAGTAGCTTCATCTTAAAAACATCTCCATGGGTTGTCATGGCCTGCAGCGAATCTGCCAGAATAGACGTGTTCGGCATGGATGCCAACCCAGGAAACAAACAGGGGAACAACGCTTCCTCGATCTTGTTATTGACCTCGTACGGGACTTTGATCTATCCACGAGGCACCCCCAAAGTGCAGAACACGGATTCCTCGTTCAACGGTAGTCTTCCACGTCCCGGAATCACAAATTCCCTGGAGGCGGGGTCATAAATCTCACCAAGCCAGTCGCATACAGGGTTGACAAGATTCATGCACCGGACATTCATCAGAGCCTGCATACCCATCTCAGCAGCTGCTCCCTTCTGATCGTCGGTAAATCTGTCAGTCAATGTAGTCAGTCGTTCTTGGGAGGCCCTGTTGCGAATACGTTTCTTCTTCTGCAAAAAACAGACAAAAAAGTGATTAGTTGTTGCCATGTTTTGCACTGTCATGAAATTTTAGTTCATGATAGACGACTGCAAGCTCGAGGTGGCAACCAATAACATATGCATGAGGAGGAGGGTGTGTGTGGACAGTTACCTCATCGCCCTCTTTTCTCCGTCCAGTTGCATGATTCTGCTGTGATGGATCCATGAAATCATCATCATCGTTTTGGTGATCACCGCGAGCCATTCTGCTGAGGTAGGAACAGACCAAATTGTCACGATGGAAATGAAAATGCAGGAAGTAAGCAGTTGCCACCTAACAGAAAATGTCAACTAGTGAATGCAAAAAATCACATAAACACGCACGCACCCCCTATAATTGTCGAAAACATAAATGTGGCAATTAAGCACATTGGTTACATTTTGGAAAAAAAGTGTACAGATCGTAAATGCACTTGAAAACAAAATGTTGAAGTTGCCATGTTAGCACAAGATAGTACGATAGAAAGCCACAAAATCCTCCACTGCACAAAAACTAAGATGTGGCAGCTCACACCCTGTCCTAAATACACCAATGAATTGCCATGTGTTCAGCGGCAAAAATGTGATAGGTTGAAATTGCCATGTTAAAATGCAACACATAATACAAAAAAACGATGAAAAACATCTAATGAAGAACCTGAAAATTGCCACAGTGTGTTCAGATATCACAAGTCATCATGGCAAAACACGAAAATTGCGTCTGCCGTACAATGAATTTGCCACATTATACTGACTGTAACATGGCAACAGACATGTTGTGGTCAGACAAAAAACTTGCCACATGGAAAGCATATGTATGGCATCTGACACAATTGATGTGCAAATTAGTTGCCATGTTATGCAGCCAATTTGCCACATTGTCCTGCCTACAATATGGCAACAGACACAGTGTGTTCACATTCTATTTGCCACAAGAATATACTATCCATGTGGCAACAGGCACAGTTGATGTGCAGATTAGTTGCCATCCAGTGCAGTTGGTTGCTGAAACTGCAGTGATTACTGATTTACTACACTTTACCATTCATACAGTGTGGCAACTATCACAATCATTCAGGAAAATTAGTTGTCACAATGAAAAAGCATGTTTGTGGCTACTATCACAGTAATTCAGGAAATTAGTTGCCACATGGAAAAGCATGTGTGTGGCAACTATCACAGTCATTCAATAAATTAGTTGCCGCATGGGAAAGCTTGTTTGTGGCAACTATCATAGTCATTTCAGGAAGTTAGTTGCCGCATGGGAAAGCATGTTTGTGGCAACTATCACAGTCATTCAGGAAGTTAGTTGCCATACGGTCATGATAGTTACTCAAACTACCACGTTTGCCTTCATACTGCAGTTTCAAAAACAACTAACTAGATCTAGGGTTCAATGGCAACTACAATGACTTCAAATTCAACCTCAAAATTCTCCCCGAACTGATCACAAATACCAATTCGAACCAATGCGCAACTAACAAACCGGAAAACACCGGCCCAATCCCAAGGCACAACCAGTGTGTGCCTCCGGACAGGCAGAGTCACACCGATGAGGCCGCCACCGCGGCGGCGGCGAAACTGCCTAGTGCCATCAAAAACGGCAATCACAGGACTCCGCCGCCGGTGGAAACACCGACGCATCGCCAAATCGCCTGAAACTCTATGAATCTCGAGCGAAGCATCGAACAGGGAGGGAAGGGGGAAAATGCAGGAAAGGATTCTGAGAGTTGGAGCGAGCATTACATTCAATCTGCAGGCGCTCAGGCGAAGCCGCTCCGGTCCGGCGAGCACCACCGACGGCCGCGAACACCGTCGACTCTTCCACCTCCGCCGTCGCCTTCTCCCCTCGTTGTCTCCTCCAATGGTTTGAAATGCAAAGTGGGTTGTGCGAGTAACTGCGGGGGTGAGTAAATGGAACCGTGAGGGGGAGGGGGGTGAAGTGCGTGACGTGTTTGACGTCAACCACGGTCGGCGCGTGGCGTGCGGGCGCATAGCAGTTCCACCGCACGCCCCCGAGTGGCAACCGCTGACCGCGGGAGGGCAACCAACGTGCGGGCAAACTGTCTCACACACCACACACGCGCCTTGTCCTACGTGGCGCAGAAAATTGACCAGATTGTGCCAAGATTCATGCATAAAGTACTCGACGGTGATGGATCCGTGTGGTCGAGATGGTGAACGCCCACACGTGTGGGCATTAACATTTCCGTAAAACTAAGCATGTTAGGAAGGCTCTCACGCCATCAACAATCTTGGTCGTTAGATCGCGCGTCTGAATCATTTTTGGCCGTCCGATGGACCTCTTCCTCCCGCGTGGGCTGCTACTCCAGAAACAAAAATTCGAGGCCTCTCGTTTGATCCCAAATGGACGATCGTGATGTACGCCGCACAGGCTCCTCCCTGACCTCTTGACCTAGGGTGAAACCTAAGCGTCGCCGCTACTGCCGCCCCGCTGCCGAGAGAGAGAGAGAGAGAGAGACGAGGGTGACTGATGGCAACGGCGGTGACGGGCAAACGAGGTTGCGAAACCCAAGCGGCGGTGGTTGCGTGTCGTGCCAGGCCGGGGATTCCATCCGTAAGCACACCTGCGCTGCCGACGATGACGGCTCAACCGAGGTCCTCTTGATGGATCCCCGCGCCAGAGTCTTCGTCGCGCTGGTGGCGGTAGGGCAGCCGTCAGCCGCCATGGTAGGGAAGTATCTCTTCGTTTTGCTGGGCAACCTCAACCTGGTTGCCTCCTTCTCCATCTTTCTTTTTTCATCAGGATTAATTTCTATGTTTCTTGGTGGGACGATGAGGTTGTCAAATCCCTAGCACTCACCACAGCACGGCGGCGGCTACCTGCATCACCTTGTTGTTCATTGTTATGGAAGCGTGATGCGATGAGCTTCTCCTAGCGGCTTAGAGGTGAAGCCATGGGAGGAAGGGAGGAATGCATTGTCATATGCTCGATCTTGACATCTTGTATTGACAGTTTGACACAGTGTTGGGCGACAGTGGGAAGCCTACTGGAATCCCAAACTTTTGAGGTTCGATCCCGTCTACTTCTTTAACATTGTTCAAATGATACACACTATGGTTAGTATTTCATTTCCTAGGAATAAGGTCTGGAATATTTTCCTGCAAAAAACTGTCTGCATTATAAATATATGGATGGTGACTCTTTGATTAGTGGCCCGTGCGCTGATCACCCGGCAAGCTGGGCGCCGGCATTACAGCAGCCATGGTGCGCCGCCTGGGTTTGCTCAGGCAAACTCTCTTTCTGATTAACTTTTTATGTCTCATGTTTCTTTTATATATTCAGACTTTGGTTTCCTTGACAGTGTCCATGTCATGTGTTTGATGCAATGCACAAGAGGAATCACTGAGCTCAACGGTCTTTATTTTCTATGTACGAGGAGCCGAGGAGTACATCATGGACTCACTACAGCATATGCCATTAACCTCCATAGTCCATAGCTGTAACTGATGTTCATATCAATTTACCATACAAGTTATGTTACAGGTAAAAGTGTGTTGGCTCAAGAGCCATCAGAGTTATTCACTTCTTAGTATTTGGACCATTGAATTAAGGAATATATGAGACGTTTGAATTAAGAAATGGAGGATCTGATTACCTTGCAAAAGGCACTCTCAAGATTAGTTTCACCAACAGTCTTTTTGTTCGGAGTGAAGGTATATATCCAAAGATGCTTTAAAGCTTAGTTCATTAAACATCTTTTTTATTCAGAATGAAGGTCTACTACAGTTATAATAACTCGCTCCTTGGTTATGCATTCCAATTTAATATAGTATAGTTCAGATGAAAAATGTTATAGTAAGACAATGTCATTACTTCATCCAAGGTTAAGACTGGCAACTTAGTAATGAAAAGTCTTATGAATTATCACATATTTCTTAGGACTATTTGTGGATTGTTTTTTAATTAACAACCATCATATATGTGTGTTCTTGTGGATTGTTGTCATCTGTTGCAGGTTGTGAACAATGTAATTATCATTATTGATTACCACTTATTGAAATGGGTGATGACTTCTCAGTAAAAGCTTAAATTTTCTTTCTTTGGAAGCAACAAGCTACCATAAGTTTTATTCCATTATGTGAGATGATAAAGCACACTTCATAAACCTATGTGGGGATAATAAATAGTAGAACTGCTACACAATTAGACAAAATATTCGGCAAAAAAAGTCATCTGGCCTCATATAATGTTTTGCCTGACAAATCTAGAGTACATTGAAATGAGAAATTCTGATTGTTCCTTCTTTTATGTTGGCGGCTTAAGTCTGCTTATTTTCCTTATAACTCATTTTGTATCTGACCCAAACAACACTAATTTCTCATGAAATCATTGATCACTAATCTGTTATTATCAGTTATAAGTTGTTCTCCTCTTGCCTATGGCTTTGTAGCACCATACAATTCAATTGCTTTACCATCTGATAGCCCCAAAACAGAAAACAGCGCGCCATACTACTGTTAGTGAAAGTTATGATGGATCTCTCATGCTAATTGGTAGTACGAATTTGTGCTGTGTGTGATTAGATAGAAAGGAAAATGTACAACCACCAACATTCATTGTTAGAAGTCTATAAATCCGTGACAAATAATTGCATCCAGGTCACTATTATCTACCACTAAAAATATAGCTTTTATTTTTACCATATTTACCACCTGTTGCTGCCTGACTTCGATTCAAAGTACTGCAATGGTGCACTTTGCATTAACATATAATAAATATCTTGGTTTTTTGTATTTTCCATTACTCCATTAAACTTATTAGTTTGAATTTCTTCGTTCTATGAATTCTACTTCTACCATTGCCGATTCATGCACCCCCGGACTCCTTCACTACGAGTGACCAACACTATGGTAAATAACATAAGTTGACAAGCTCCAAGTAGACAATCCTGATTATATAGTTGTCATGGGGAGAACTCTCCTTCCAATTTATAAAAAGCCCATTGTCCATTCTCGCTTTTATGAAACATAAGTAGTTGCTACTTGCTCGTGTAAAATAGACCGTTAATTTGTAGTATGGTTCAGTCTACAAAAAACATTTTAGCATGCAGGTTACTTTGCTAAGAAAATTAGCCCATCATTTTAAATCAAATTCCTAGAGCAAAAGATTGAGCCCTTGGTGACTATTAGTTTAAATTTGAGAATGTATATGCATCTAGATGGATGCAAGTTTTTGAATCATGTAACTCTCTGCTCAACTATATCGCTAACTATGATATAGTTTTTTTAATCTCCATTGACATACTCTATCGATGAGTTTTCAGTGCGATGTTTGTGCCACGGATAAAAAAATAGCTTTGATTGTAATGCCCACTTCTTTGTGCTCCCCGCGTTGGTAGTTTTGTTTCACTACAGCACTGATAATTATTATAGCAATTATTTTTACTGATTATATGATAGCACATGTACAGTGTGAGGCCTGAATCTGTTTGGTGATGGGAGATGCTCCATGAAGTTTTGCCTTTGGTACTTGCACCTTCTACTATGTAACATTCTTCAATAGATATTGGTTTACATTCATTTTCTTCCGAGTGAGTGTAATTCTCCTTTGCATAGCTTTGTATCATCTGCTATCCATTTATTGCACATTTGATGAATTAAGTTTGCTCATATTAGCACACTAAAGTTGTTGTTTTATGTTATTAATGACAATGCTGTGCGTGGAACTTACAACAGAAGGGCTGGGCTTTCCAGATGAGAAAACATTATATAACACTTTTACCTTACAATGTTATTATTTGTGGTGGACGTGTCAAAAAAGTGAGAATTTAATTCTCCTGAATTTGTGGAGTTGTTTGTAATGATCAATGTCATTTTCAGTTGAATATTGTTTGTAGTTTATATGTATAGATTCAATGAAATTGGAGACACCATATTGTGATTGTGATCACGGTAGAGTTATTACTTGCTTGCACTTGGTAGTGATCATGCTTCCAGAAATTTATATAAGCTCCTATCCTTTGATTTAGAAAGGGATGGGCGCAGCAACGCGCGCCTTAATGATCTAGTACAAATTGTGTGGCGACGCTCTCTGTGGCGCTTGGTGGTGTTGGGGGCTTCCCAGTGTGGCGCTGGCCAACTGCTTCGGCGGCGTTAGTTAGCTCTAGGTGGACGCAAGCTGCGGGGTTGGGGCAATGATAGTGGCCCTATTTGGATACTCCAACACAGTTAGAGTTAGAGTTATTTCCTAACCCACTCTAACCCAAATAAGCACCTCTCCACCGGGATAGTTGGGCTAGATGGAACTAACCCATTCTAACCCTCCCTGTTTGGATACTTTGGGGTTATTTAAGCCCCCAACTAACCCAAACTAGCTCTAACCCCATGATCCAAATAGGGCCAGTGTCGGTGAAGCTGTGCTCCGGTTTTGCTTGTGGACAACGACAACAGTACATGTGGGTGTGGTATCCTTGTTGAATGTGTCGTGTTGCGGTGCTCATCTTCGATCCCTCCCTGATGCTCCGAAGGAAACTTCAGATCCCGAGTTTTTCAGATCAGGTGATGGCCTCGTCTTAGATCCCGAGTTGTTCGCAGCGAGTGGTAGATATCGTTGTATGTTTGTTCTTCTCTCCTTCTATAAAGCTAAGGTACGCAATTTGCGGACCCTCAAAAAAAAATCAGCCGATGGCGGCGCTCAACATCGTGTTCCCTCATGAGTGCTTCGTCTTAGAGCGTGCCTTTGCTAGGGGACCAATGGCTTGAGGTGGTTCTGTCTGGTGGTTCGCGTGGGCAATGTCAGCGGAGAGGTGGTACTCTGCCTATGTGATCTTCGCTCGACCATGTCCTGGTGTGGGTCTTACTTCTCATCCGAAGTCGGGTTAGCGAGGTGTGTTCCTCACTGGACCACCTCGTTCCCGTACGACATTTTCCCCTTTTGTGGAGTGTTGTTGTGTAGCGACCAGACGGCTAACGTTCAAAGCCCTTTGTGCCCGTCGGGGTGTCTCTGCTAGGTGATGCCCTTCAACTACGACGATGGCACAAAGGTCCTATGGCGTTGTCTCGGCTCGTGTGACCTTTCAAATGCACCCACGACGTAGGTGGTGTCGCGGCGTTGTGCAGTGTCGGATGCGCAACGCTTTTCGGTTGCGTCGATGGTGCAGTGTCATGGTTTCGGTCTTGGTTGGCCAATGCAGTTCAATTACTCCACGGTGCTCTGCTGTTGTGTTTTCCCTCTATTTCTCCATGTTCAATGGTTTTGGTCTCGGCTGGCCGCCGCAGTTCAATTACTCCAATGCAATTCAATCTCTTCTCCCTCTGCCTTCATGTGTTTCTGATTCACTTGAACCCTATCTTGCAAAAGGATGCAAAGCGCAAAATGAATACAATTCAGGTGAAAAGAATTCCTTCTCCCCCAGGTGAAAATTCAAACAAAAAATATGGGAAAGGCAAAATTCTAGCTTTTGAATCTCGCTTAATTAAAGAAGCTAGAAAGGCAGGTTTTCTTCCATCCGTCATTTCTAGGTGTGCATCATCTACTAAAATCAATGGTGGTTATCATAGATAGATTGGATCATTCATAACTAGAGCAATAACCGATGCTACTACAACAATATAACACAAATAACCGATGCTGCGACAACTACTATAGCTATATATGGTGGCCCCACCTCATAGGCGGAGGAGCAAAAAGAGAATTCCATCCAAGTAGCCAAGTAGGGGCTTGCGTCCGATTAGCTAGTTGGTGGATAGATAAACATTACTCTTTTTCTTCCATTATTTATGCGTTTGTCTCTTAATATGTATCCATTTTAAACAGTAGATTTTTTCCCTTGTTTAGTTCCAAAGGTGAAAATGAGAAAAGTTTCGGCAACACCATGATTATGTATCAGAGATATCACGGTTAATTTTTTTTACAGCTTATTGCTAGGCCTATATCAAGAAGTGGCAAGAACTGGATATTTTAGAGAGTAAGATTATTTTGATCGTAGCAGATATATTTGGGTATTGTTATTCCTATAGAACAACTTTCTTGTTCCTTTTTCTAGAAAGAAATATAAAGCGTTCGTGCTTAGGTACTCTGATGATAGGGTTTCATTTTCACAGCCAACTGACACCTGAACCGAACGTGGTAATAATTACCAGGCGTGCCACCCCCCCAACATCTTGCAGGTTCAGCGCAATTTCGCGAGCGCCCCTCTTGGAGCGGCGCTACGACGACGGCGCCGCCGCGGAGTGGAGGGCGACGAGGGACGCGTACGCGCCGCCCTTGACGGCGATCAGGGCGTCGTGCGTGCCCCTCTCGACGATCGCGCCGTCCTTCACCACTGCGATCACGTCGGCGCCCCGGACCGTGGACAGGCGGTGCGCCACCACCACCGTCGTCCGGCTCGCCGCCACCCGGTCCAGCGCGTCCTGCACCGCCCGCTCCGACTCCGCGTCCAGCGCGCTCGTCGCCTCGTCCAGCAGCAGGATCCTGGGGTCCTGGCCACCGCCCGCGCGATCGCCACCCGCTGCTTCTGCCCTCCCGACAGCTGCGCGCCGCGCTCCCCGACCACCGTGTCGTACCCCTGCAAAAAAATTCCAGGTAAGATCGACCAATCCACGACGAGAAATCACGAATATGAAATGCAGCAGCTACATCGACATGTGGATGAAAGAATAAAAATCCTCACCTGCTGGAGGGAGCTGATGAACTTGTGGGCGTTCGCCAGTTGCGCGGCGGATACGATGTCCGATTCCGTGGCCTCCCCTTCCTTCCCGTAGGCAATGTTTGCCCGGATCGTATCGTTGAAGAGGGCTGGCTCTTGGCTCACCAGCCCCATCTGCTGCCTCAGCCACCTCACCTGGAACTTCTGGATGTCCACCCCGTCCAGAAGTATGTGGCCCGCGTCGGGGTCGTAGAATCTCTGCAGCAGCGCTATCGCCGTCGATTTGCCGCTGCCGCTCTCCCCGACGAGCGCGACGGTCTGAGAGACAAGGTTCACGGTGCAGATAGTTAGTTAGGTTCAGTTTGGCAAACTTGCACATTGTTAGCTGATTGGTTAAATCTGGGTTGTTGGGTTGAGGCTGGTACCTTTCCTGACTGGATTGTCAAGCATAGGTCTTCGAAGATCTGGATGTCAGGGCGGGTCGGGTATCTGAACCTCACGTGCCGAAACTCGATATCGCCCCTTAGTGGTTCTACATTCACCCCGGCGTCATCACTTGGGTCAATCATCGATTTACGGTCCACGATGGCGAATATAGAAGATACAGCTGATCTTGCTCTGGAGGAATCTGAGGTGAGGGTGCTAGTGTGCGATACCCCGATTGCCGCCATTGTGAGAGCGAGAAACACCTGAAATTTAACAAGCCCAAGGTACAATAATCTTTAGTAACTCTGAAGTAACAATTAACCAGACACGGCATTTTTAACTGTTGTTAAAATACTGGCCACCTTATGGTTTGAATTTATGTGGCAATGTATGATTGATCAGTGTGTATTGAAATGTAAGTGCATACTTATGACTGAATGCTGAAATATGTAAAGATCTCATAATGAACATACGACATACCCTGAAAACTTTGGGAAATGTTGTCTTCTTATCCTCAACAAGCCGAGCACCAGCATAGAAGCTTGCTGCGTAGACTCCAAACAGCAAAAAGAAGGAAACTCCAAAACCAATACCACTTATTATTCCTGTCCTGATTCCTGTTTGTAGCGGTCCTTCGCACTTTTTGTTGTACAAATCCATCACCTTCTCTTCAGCTGAGAATGAGGCCACTGTCCTTATGCTACTTACTGCATCATTTGCCACTTGACTTGCCTCCTCATACATCATCTACAATCATAGTTGAGAATCAGTGACCCAACAGGACAGAAGTATTTATAACTATCTAATTCTGATCAACATAAAGATTGCACAATAGATTGAGAAAATAAATAAATCCGCATTTTTATGATTTCTGGTATATACCTTTGCATCTGCACTGAATCCCTGGATAAATTTCATCTGGATCCATCCATTCAGGCCGATGAGTGGTATCAACGCCAAAATGATAAGAGATAGCTCCCAGTTTGATACGAAAGCGATTACCAGGCCAGCAACTAATGTTGCCGAGTTCTGCACAACCAGTTGAAGTGTATCACCCACGAGCCCCCTAACTTTTGCTGCGTCTGACGATAGCCTTGACCCAATTGAGCCACTTGAGTTATGTGGGTCATCAAACCATCCAATCTCCATATTGACCACCTTTTCAAAAGTCATTAGTCTGATTCTTCTGATGAGCTTGCACCCAGCCACCGAGAAAAAGTATGAGCCGACAGGGAGCGACACGAAGTACACTGCACCAAATATCAAGAACATGGATGACCAAAACGCAGCATCCTTCTTTAGCATTTGTGGGGGCTCATAGAATGCTTTGATCACATTCGACAAAAGTATTGCAAAGATCGGGAATATCACTCCGCTGATAGCAGAAGCAACAGAACCAAGTATAAGCACTGGGACCTCTGGTTTGTTAAGGGATGCCAGGCGACTGAGGGGCACTTCCTGTTGTATTGCATCAGTTATGTTCTTCGAGCAGCCAACCTGAACATCAATTTCATGAGGTATGCCGAATGGCACTGAGAATGAGTGATGGCTACTGTTGTCCCGAGATGACCTTTGGCTAGTTGACTGATTTACCAATGATTGTTTGCCTAACCAAATCCCAGTATCACTCTTCCTACCTGACTTGTTCTGATTGCTTGCACCCTCAGAAGCACGACTTGTTTCCTGTAGGCGTATCAGTTGGCTGTAAGCTCCTTCTGGGTCCCTCAAAAGGTCATGGTGTGGACCTGGTGATTGTCAAATGTTTCAGCTACTGAGCATTTGCTGACATATAATATGTGTAAGAGGTACTATATGATTATTTTGAATCACAAACACCAATGTTTCAGAATATACCTTTTTCAACTATTGATCCTCGGCAGATGACAGCAATTGTATCAGCATTCCTTACAGTGGTCAAGCGGTGTGCAACTATGACAGTGGTCCGATTTGTCATGACCCTATCAAGAGCCTCCTGCACAATCCTTTCAGATTCAGTGTCCAAAGCGCTTGTCGCTTCGTCCAATAGCAGGATTCTTGGATCTTTGAGAATCGCTCTGGCAATGGCAATTCTTTGCTTTTGTCCACCAGATAGTTGTGTTCCATGTTCACCAACCGAAGTAGAGAAACCCTAAGGAATGTCACAAACAGCAGATATTAAATATATGAAACATAATAGTTTAAACATTTTTCTATTTACAACTAATTACCAGTAATGCAAATTCAAAGTTTGTCGGTCTTCTAACCTGGGGTAATTTATCAATGAATTTGGAGGCGTTAGCAAGCTCAGCCGCAGCTCTGATTTCCTGATCTGTTGCATTGTCCTTACCATAAGCTATGTTATCTCTTATGCTAGCAGCAAACAGGGCCGGCTCCTGGCTCACTAAGCCAATTTTACTTCTGATCCACTTTAACTGCAACTCCTTGATATTCACTCCATCTATTAGAACTTCTCCGAGCTGAGGATCGTAAAATCGCTCGATCAAGCTGATAACTGTTGATTTTCCACTCCCACTCTGGCCAACCAATGCAACGGTTTTGGCACTCTGTATGGCAAGGAGAAACCTCTGAATATTTGCTCATTCGCCTTGTTGGGTAAGAGAAGTGAACATCTCTGAACTCGATATCCCCTGAATGTCATCTAGCATCCTACCCTCTGTGCTGTATGCATCGATTTCGGCTCCCTGTTGATTGTTTCAAACATCTTGTATGCTGCGGCCTGTCCTCCTGCGTAATGCTTTCATGCTTGGTGATGCCTGTCCTAGAGCTCTGATAAACAAAACAGAAAAGTCTCAGCTTCTCAAAGTAATGGGTTTCAGTTTAACAAAAGTAGATATATGAGCAGGGAAAATTGGTCGGTGATACAAAAATATAGTAGTCGAGACGATTCAGTAATACTTACTGAATTTTATCTAACGAGTAATTCTTTTCATGGGGAAGCGGATGAAGTCAAAGAATAGTTGGTCTTCCATAAAACAATGAAAGAGTTGGTGGGAACATGATTGCAAAAATGCATAAAAATTTATCAAATGTTTGTGTCGTGCTACGCTGACTGGCTATGATTGGTGTGAAGTTAAGACAGCAATGACTTGGATATGGACTTGGTTAGCTGCTGCCAACTAAATAAGACCCTACACGCATAGTTGGGTTAGCAGTTTGCACACGAACCCAATGTTGCGTATCACTGTCGAACACTTGCCAAAATCAGCACAAAATCCAAAAATAGATGGCTAAGATTGCCCTATCAGGCCCCCCTACATGAAACAGCAACCTTTTGAAGGTTGTTAAACATTCCTTCTCTTTCATGATAGTTAAGACAGCAATGACTTTGATATGCGCTTGGTTAGCTGCTGCCAACTAAATAAGACCCTACACGCATAGTTGGGTTAGCAGTTTGCGCACGAAAGCCAACATTGTTTATCACTGTCAAACACTTGCCAAAATCAGCACGAAATCCAAAATGGATGGCTAAGATTGCCTTATCAGGTCTAAATGAAACGGCAACCGTTGAAGGTTGCTAAACCTAAATATTCCTTCTCTTTCCTGATAAGAGTAAGTGTCAATCATGAAGCTGAGATTGCTGCAACTGAATTGCTGATGGGGAAGACACGGAGATTGATCAGGAAGGCACGGAGATTGCAAACTTACAGCGAGCCGGTAAGCACCGCGAAGATGACATTCATGACCTGGGCGCCGGTGTATCCCTTCTCTAGGATCAACTTAGCTCCATACCATACCCCCAGGGAGTAGCCGCAGAACAGGAGCATCATGACGGTGCCCATGCCGATGGCCGCGACTAGGCCTTCCCGGACACCGGAACTGTAAGCGCACTTAAGCGACTTGTTGTACTTCTCCACCGCTTTCTTCTCCCCGGTGAAAGATGCAACCTGTGGTGATTTGTGTTTCACATTCTTGTCATTGTTGCAAAGAAGAAAAAATCGCAATGCTCTGAATTGTAGTGTGGAACCTTACTGTTCTGATGGAGCCGACGGTCTGCTCGACGACGACTGCGGCTTCGGCGTAGGCGGCCTGCCCCAGCGACGCCATCCTGGCGACAACATTTGACATGACCGCGCCCGAGAGGACGAGCGGCGGGATGGTTGCCACCATGACTAGGGTGAGGAGCCAGCCCTGCGCGAAGGCCACGGCAAAGCCTCCAAAGAACGTCACCATCAGCTGGATGAACTTGCCGACCTTTTCCCCCATGGCGTCCTGGATGAGCACTGTGTCCCCGGACATCCGCCCGACGACCTCGCCGGTGCTGGTGTACATGTCGAAGAAGGCGATCTCCTGCCGGAGAATGGTCCTGAGGTACATGTTCCGTATCCGCGCCGCCTGCCGCTCGCCGGTGATCATCCAGCAGGTCACCTCTGAGTTCACAGGATGTCCGACAGAGAAATTAAACTTTGATGGGCTGCATGGCAGCAGCTGGAAGCTAAGTGGTGAGAGAGTGGCGGGAGGCACTTACGGGCGAAGGAGGCGACGGCGGAGGCGATGGCGAGGTAGACGAACTCGAGGGAGACCTGGGAGACGCGGGCCAGGACGTCGCCGCTGCCGCCGGCCGCGCCGCCGAAGGCGTCGACGAGGCCGCCAAAGAGGACGGTCATGAGCGGCAGCGCGGCGCCGTTGGCCACCGCGCCGACCGCGCCGACCAGCATCAGCGCCGCGTCGGCGCCGTCCGCGAACGCGAACAGCCTGTGGAACGGCACGCTCCCGCCGCCGCCGCCCGGGCCCGTTCGCCGCTTCCCTCCTCCCCGCGCCCCGTCGGCCGGCTGCCCGGCGCCGTCGACATTGAACGCCCTGCTCGACTCCGACATGCTTCAGCTCAAGATTCGCGGCAGCAGCAAAGAACGGCGTGCCTCCGGCGCACGACCATCTACCAGACCACCACGCGTCCCAGCAGATCAGATCAGAGCCCCCCGCCGCCCGATCTCTCCCTCCTCGCCCACCATTGGCCCTCCTCCCCTCCCTCAGGCCGGCATCAATCAGTGCGCAGATCAGGAGTGGAGCAGGAGGAACGGGTCACAGGAGCGGCAAAAGGAGGAGCGGCGCGTCGAAAGGAACAAGAAGCTCAGGTCCAAAAGCACCGCCATATGGCAGCTTTCCCCATGGCTGCCTGCCGACAGGGGTCACACACACACCAGCCAGCCAGCCGCACTAGCACCACCACCGAAGCGAAAGGATTCGCAGCTCAGCTCAGCTGAAATGAATAATGGCGGCGATGCAGCTCAGCTCAGCTCGGCAGGCAGATGCGCAAGTTGCGACGAATTTACTACTACTATTGTAGTGGCGCCGGCGCCTGTGGTGGAGACTGGAGTGGACTGCACCCAGGACTGGTGAGCGCATTACTACTGCGGGACGAGTAGATGAGGATATCATTTTTTTTTTCTCCTGCGAAGTAGGCTGAGGTTATCAATGCGTGGCAAATCAGAAAGGCGCAGCATACCAAGAGATAGGCATGTACCACAGGGGTACGTACAAGAGCAGTAGTGGCGAGTGGTTGCGGTTGCGTGCCACGAGGAGTGACCAATTCAACATTTTGTTATGCTACCGAGACGTTCCGCGTCACTGTCTGTCTGGGCTGCAGCATGTGAGTGATGGGTTGAGACTTGAGAGCGCTGCTTTGATTTTGTTATGTGGAGAATCCCTTGCTTCTGGGTCAAGCACTAGTAGACCACTGTCCCGTCCGGCTGCCCCCATTTTCCACGCTAGTCAAAGCGGTACGTGCTCGCCCTGCTTTCGCAATTAGGTGGTGCGTCATTTGATTCGCAGGTCTCTCTCTCTCTCTCTCGTTTTGACTAACCACGGTGGCCATAGTGTTCGGTTCCTGCGGCTCTCTTGCCCGGCGTCTTTCGAGGTTGGTGGCTGAGTGCAAGCAAAAACATCACCAACAGAGACGGGTGAGGGTTTGATCCTTAGCCGGAAACTATGGAAGCAAACGAACGCCATAGTGTTTGGAAACCTATAGCAGCAACATGCGGTTATGGCGCTGGTAGAAATCACTTTCGCGGAATGGCAGGAGTGGACGCAGCCGGGCACCGGATGCCGACGAGCACGTCGTTGTGAGGAGTTAGCTGGGTTGGAGGGTATGTTGACCTGCACTTAATGTTGCCATTGCTTGTAAGTTTCTTGTAAGCTTTTGGCATATACTCCCTCCGTTCGGAATTACTTGTCGCAGAAATGGATGTATCTAGACGTATTTTAGTTCTAGATACATCCATTTTCGAGACAAGTAATTCGGAACGGAGGGAGTATTTACTAAAGCGACTGTTAATACGGATCAGAGGGAGTGTTATTGTCACGTTTAGAGTATCATTAAACAGCACTGGTCCCGTTTTCCACACTAGCGAAAGCAGCACGATTTTCATGATTAGATGCATCATCATGGCCTTCCCACTTTGATTACCCACGTAGTGTACTCTAGCTAGCTAGCCACCAAGGTGAGGTTCCTTGCTTGCCTAGCAGTAGTGGTGGCGGTTTTGCTTTGCATAATCCCGGCCGAGTGCTATCATTAGCACGTTAAGATACTAAACACATCGCCCACCTTTTAAAGCCGCCCTGAGCTTTTCACGAACAAGTTGGTGCATGTGGTGCGTGCGGCCTTTCGCAGATCTGCTGGGTGCCTCCTCACATACTAAGATGAGCCGAAAGTAGGTGAGGGTGCGAGGACAAGGAGCACTGCTCCAAGCATGTGGGCTGTTGGGAATTGAATTCACGGACCGTTTAAGGATTTTGATTGAGAGGATTGGTGGTGGTAAAGATAAGATAGTAACGTGGACGTGGTGATGAATCGCCTAACGTGGACGTGGACGTGGACGTTGGTAGTTGCCTAACAGTCTTCCCTTTCCATGGGCGGGCGTGCGACGTTTCGGTTTCGTGTCTGACTTTTCCGGGGAGTTGGTGCTCATACACGCGCCTGTCGACCAGCTCGGCCTGGGATGAGATGCATATCCGCATGGTGGCGATGGTTCATGCCATTGTTTCCAGTCATTTTGTGTTCCAATCCTTGAAGCTAGTTGCCAAGCGTGTCGATTCGCTAGTCATAACAGCAACTCCGACGTGCCAACCGGACGGTGATTTTGTCTGTTTTTGTTCGTTTTGATCGACCAACCGTTCGGCGTCCGTCATGTTTTTCTTTTGGTCGACTGTATGCCCAACGCCAACGACTCATTTCATGTCCGCGCATAAATTTGAAAGGCCTACGACCATAGGTCATGCCAGCGGCCATGCCGTCACCCAAAATTCATGCTGGCACCATATGCTAGCCTTAAAAAAAATTCACCTCGCAGTTCATGCTGACGCACTTGCCAGCGCCTGGCACGCATGCCAGCACACAAAAAAGGGCGGGAATTCGACCACGCCATCTCGGCGTGATCATGCCAGCATACTTGCCGGCATACGAAAAAAGGATGGCGCTCGCCGCCATAGATCACTCGTCGTCGAACTTGAGCATGTCAGCCTGCATCTTCTCAAACCATGGCCTCTTCCTCGGCGACAAGATGTTGAGGTACACCTTCATGATCTCCACCCCCGTCATCATGCTCGCGAGCGCCACTTCTTTCGCCTTGGTCTTGGCATTGGCGGCCTCGGTCTCGAGCATCTTGGCTTGCTTCTCCGCCTTCATCTGAAGCACCTTGGCTTGCTTCTCCGTGTCCATCTCAAGCCTCTTCCTTGTCTTACCGGCGCTTCTTCTCCTTGAATCCTTTTTGCTCATCATGTCCTCCACGGTTGCAAGCAAGGCGATCGATGCCGCATCCCACTTGTCCTCCTTCTTTGAGTTGGTCCTCCATGCGGCCGTGGCTTTTCACCCTCCCAACCTTCTCCACGACTTTCTTCCTCCCACGCGCCATGAGGGCGCCGATGTATTGCACCTACGAGGTTCAGTAGTAACTTGATCTGAAGTTTCATGGTCATCATTTGCTTCCTCTTTGTTTGGTGTAGGCATCATGGGGACGGTTTTCTCTGATGTGCTACTTTTCAATTCGAGAGAAGGTACAACTACCTCATCAAGTTCTATTTTTCTCCCACTCACTTCTTTCGAGAGAAATGATAGCACACAATTATAGAGGATCGCAATAGTTTTTGAGGGTAGAGTATTCAACCTAAATTTATAGATTCGACACAAAGGGAGCCAAAGAATATTTGCAAGTATTAGCAGTTGAGTTTTTAATTCAACCACACCTGGAGATTAAATATCTGCAACAAGATAATCAGTAGCACAGTAATATGATGGTTCTGATAGCGGTGGTAACAGTAACAGAAGTGATGATTTTGTAGCAAGTGTAACAATAACAACAACAGTAATAACTTAGCAAAAGCAATAAGTGGAAAACTCGTAGGCATTGATCGGTGAATTCATTGGATGATATTCATCATATAATAGTCATAACCTAGGGCGATGTGGCACTAGCTCTAGTTCATAAATATAATGTAGGCATGTATTCCGTAAATAATCATATATGCTTATGGAAAAGAACTTGTATGACATCTTTTGTCCTACCCTCCCGTGGCAGCGGGGTCCATAAAAAAACTAAGGGATATCAAGGCCCCCTTTTAATAGAGAACCGAAACAAAGCATTAACACATAGTGAATACATGAACTCCTCAAACTACGGTCATCACCGGAAAGTATCCCAAGTTCTGCTGAAAACAGCGTCAGTCCGGTTTAGTTTCATTCAAATCATGCAACAAATTAGAGTCCAAATTAAGAGCGAAAGCGTTAGGAAAAGTAGATACGATAGAGACGTACCAGTCCACGCCGACCTAATCTTGCGGCCGTCTTGCCTTTGGGTCTCATCGGGATCGTAGGCAGCCGCGAGGCCGGCGGCGGCTTCGAGGTCGTCCTCCATAGAGAGCAGACGGGAGCGCGAGCGGGCGGAGAAATTGGAGGGAAATGCTAGTCGCTTTGCCACCGACTAGCAGGCCAGGGGGGAGTAGGCACGCGCCGCGCGCATCTGTTTCGTGTCCGCGCCGATGCAAAAGAGGCTCAAAATTGGGCTGGGAATGGGTCGGCAGGGGGACGAAAAGCGGACGCGCGTCCGTTTGGGTCGGCGCGTTCGACCAACTTTTATATCCGCGGCGATCCAAATGGACACGCGCGGACGAAATGGGTCAACACATTGGAGTTTCTCTAAGCAACAATATAAGGGTATCTTCAACGACAACCCGTAAAAACCTCCCGCATCCGTCCGTGGACAAGGGACCAGTCCGCGGACACGGATGCGGGAGGGAGCCATCCAACGCTTGATGCAGACATTTCAAACTGTATTTTAACTAACCGAACGAAATTCATTCAAGTCGGCCGATATTATTCAAAGTTTGGATAGAAAATAACATAAATCATCCCTCGAGAGCATGCAAATTAAGTCTAGTACAACAAGTTCTCAAATTTGACTAGATCCGGGATGTCCAACAAGTTTTTCAGGAACGGATCATGTCCTTCCACACATAATCCCCCTTCAACTTCATCCAACGGTGTGTGCACGTAAATGGTCGTCCCAATGACCTATGGTACACCACGACCAACGCGTGAAGGCTACATATAATGTGTAGACCGACATTGAGAGAATGAATCAATCAATAGGTTGAGCAAGAGGAAGTAAAACTTACGATCTCGTCCTCCGCCGCGTGCAATGGCCACCTTGCCTCGAGCTGACGAACCACATCGCAAATTTTGATGACGCTGATCTGGATAGCGTGCCTGCGATACATTAACGACCTCACATTGTGTGGTTGAATGATGTACATGTCGTAAGGCGCACTGTGCTTTCGTGCGTGAAACTTTTCATGCACTTGCTCCCAGAAGGGCTCCCCTCTGGTCCTGCCTATGAATCCGCGATACGGCCAGCCACACATCGCACAACAACTCATCCTTCATGGTCGAGTAGCTCACCATCCTTCATACTCTAAAAACGACATAACATTTGAATATAAGCTCAATGACATTTGACCGAACACATGCCGGGCGTGGTGTCCGCCATGAAGGTCGTCGACAGGGGGCAGAGTGTACCCTGGTACAAATGGCTCCAAGGCTGAAAGCTCCGTCGGAACAGTGAGCGGGCGCATCAATGCTGGTTGCGAACGTCCGGCAATGGCTTTGTGACGGCTAGAGACAAATAGCGGTAGTGGGAGGTGGAGGATGTGGATGCAAAGCAAGGGGGGAGGACGGAGTGGAATGAAATGGAACCGGGAGGGGGCCTGGGTGGACCGGGGGTGTCGGAGCCCTACGTTTTGGGTGTCCGGACTTCCGCAAACCTCCCACACTTTTGTCCCCAATTTGCGAGGAAAACCGCGTCCGGGCCGCCGTGCGGGCCGGTACAGGTCGACGTTAGATGGCTTCCGCGGTCCAGACGGTTACGAGAAGTTTACGGGTCCACTTGAAGATGCCCTAACATTGGACCTCTACTGTTCACATACAACAATGTTTTACAACCACAGGTTGCACTCTCATGATTGGCTACCGCGGCGGCTGATTGATCCATGCTCAATAGAACTACAACTTGGCTTGCCGATTACTACTGCTATGACATGAAATGAGCACAATTAGTAGATGGCGTCGAGAACCTCCTCAAGCTGGTGAAGAACGGCCTAGGTTGTGGCTTTGACAACAGTAGCTGTGGTGATCCCAGATTCAGTGTTGCAACTCCGGCTCCCCCTCCTGGTTTCACTTTGCTCTTGAAGCGGCGAACATGTCAGATCCTCCCCTTGGCTCTCCATCTCACCAGTGCTTGTTGGTGCAACCCTAACTGCCGCTTCGTCGTAGCAACCTCACTTCCGCCTCCCTAAATCGCCACCCATATGGCGATTAAGAACAGTCAGGAGATGGGCGATGCCTTCGGCCTCGCGTCGGGATGCCCTACTGGTGGAGATGGTCCCCGTTGACCCGAGTCTTCCAGACCGGGCGACGACATCAGACCTTGTGGGTGGTTGTGGTTGAAGGGGATGCATGCATCAGGAGCGAGTGGATTTGGGGAATGACAGATAGTTGGACGAGGTTTGGATTTACATGCCGTTTCAATCGACTGGATTTGTGGAATGAATTCCCACGCCAAATTGTGGGCGGGCACGGACAACTAGGATCGACTTGGCTGCGCAGACAACTAGGATCGAGTTGGCTGCGTGGGGGCATCGCGTCCCCAATGCAATCGAGAAGGCCGCCGAGCTGTGGCTCGCAACCTGGACTCAGGTCCGTCCCCCCTGTTCTTTCGGATGTTGATTGATTGCTGTTAGATGAGGCTACTGATGGGGGGATTCCAGCTGAGGAGGAGCCGATGGACTCCTTCTCGGCTCTAGCTGACGTTCCTTTAGGCCATATGGCCCCTTCTTGCCACCGACTGTGAGATTGTCTTCCGTGGTGAGAAGGGCCCCGCTCTCGAACAGATCGCGAGCATCAAGGCCAAGGAGATCCTTGATGGCCACCTTGCGGCCGCTAGGGCTCGTGAGGCTGCCGCTGCTGAGGCTACCATGACACCCAACCCACGGCCCGTGGGGAGGGGTGACATGTCGGCAGTTGCTCCAGATGAGGTTCGGGCCGTACACGCTCTCGCACGACTCAGCTTCGTCGGGCACCCAGTGCATCCATTGCGGTGGGGTCCAGCATGGACCCCCTAGAGGAGTAGTATGCGTGCGCTATTCTGGAACCTTCACGGCTTCGGCCATGATGGCCGTTGACGCCAATTAGTGGATTACATGCGAGAGGAGGACATTGATATAGTGGCGATCCAAGAGAAGATGAGGACCGAGTTCTCTCTCTCGGAACTTGATCGTTTGAGCCGACACCTGTTTGCATGGCACTGGTTGCCATCTAGTGGAGTGGCGGGACACTCCAGTGGCATCCTTCTCGGGGTGAATGATGCCACCTTTGAGGTTGGCTCCATGGACCGCGAAGATTTCTTCGTGAGTATGGAAGTGTGGGAGAGGCGATTAACTTCAAATGGGAAGTGATTGTCGCCTATGGCTCACCGACCACATCCGCTCCACCGCGTTCCTCGCTGAATTGCACGCCAAGATTAGGGCGGCTACTCTCCCAGTCAGGCATGTAGTGCTTTAATGACTGGGTTGCCGACCTTCAGCTCCGGGAGTTAGATAGGGTCGGGGCTCGATTCACCTGGACAAATAAATAGGTGAACCCGATCTGAAGTGTCCTGGATCGGGTACTTATATCCCCTGAATGGGAACTTCGGTTCCCCTTAGCTACTCTCCAGGCCATCACACGGATTGGATCCGATCATGTACCCCTCTTACTATCATCCATGGATGAGCGGCCTCGCCCCCCTCCCCGCTTTCGGTTCGAGGTGTTCTAGATTCGCCAGGTTCATAGCGGCGGTCCGAGACCATTGGATTGCGGCTCGTGCTGAACCTCACCGAGCCATGTCAGTAATGGATGTTTGGCATCAATTGGCCAAATGCTCCATGCAATTCATGAAGGGCTGGGGCGCAAACATTGGGCGGGACCTGCGGGTCCAGAAACAGGCTCTACTCATGGAGATACGGGCACTTGACATGCGCGCTGACTGTCGTGGTTCTAAGTCTGACAGTAGAAAGGGGGGTAGGTATGGAGAGGCAAGATCTTAGCTATGGCGAAGATGTACATGCGATGTTTACGAGTTCAGGCCCTTCTCGGAGGAAGTAATAGCCCTACGTCTCGGTGCTTGGAGGCGGTCGATTGGATTATGTGTGTAGAATTACAGAGTGTGCCAACCCTTGTGCCAGAGGAGGGGGTGGCTTATATAGAGTGCGCCACGACCCCGGCTCCCCTCCATTACAAGGGGCTTAATGTACATAAAGTAAGGGAGTTACTGGTAACGGCAGCCTTGAATGCTCTTAATGCTCATGAAGACTAAGGAATGAATGCCCGCCGCCAGCGCTCTTCCGATTCCTCGGTCTTCAATATGGTGAGTCATTCCCACACGGTCGAAAGTGATAGTGGGGAATGATGGTCGAGTGATTACATCGCCGAGTGGATTCGGGTCTTCTCATCTTCTGGGGTAGTGACCTTGGGTAGGACGTATAGGTCAAGCCTATGACCCTGCCCCAGGTCTGTACCCTCATCAGTAGCCCCCGAATGGATTAAGGTGTGAGTGTGAAATGGACTGAAATTAAGCTTGACCTGAGCCTAAGGATCTCGCGAGCGCTTTCCGTACGTCTGAGTGCCCGCGTCGATGTTTGGTGTCGACTCAGTCGCCTTGATCCATTCGGTGGACAGTCGAGTGAACTGTTGATCTTATATGCCGAGTGTTGCGCTAGAGCGTGGGATCCTGGACGCGATTGCCTACAGTGTATCCCGGATTCTGCGGGATACGAAATTTCGGGGAAGCGCGCCAGACGGGGAATGCCGAAGCGGGCGGAATGGATAAATAGTGATTCCTCGATTCCCGCGCCGCCTTTTTTGCCATGTACGCTGCGCGCGACTGTTGCGGGATTTAACGGGATCGCCTGGTCCCACGCGTCAGTCACTCGGACATAACCTCTTATAAGGTGGCTGGACCGAGGCGCCGGTGCATCTCTTCTCTTCCTTCTTCTTTTTCGTCTCTCCGCCACACCTTACTCTCCCGCCCGACGCCACCGCCCGCCGCCATGGTGAAGGATTAAGACGGCAGCGCTTAGAGCGCGAAGAAGACGAAGGAGTGGCGGCGGCGTGAAGCAGCAGCGCGGGTCGTCATCGCGTGCGAGGCTGCCGCCGGGCTGGATCCAGGGCGATTGGATCCGGTCTTTGATCCAGCAGGTGGATCTAGACGAGTTGGCGGAGCTGGGGTTAATCGCCAAGGGAGCGGCAAGGCTGCCGGAGGGGGAGATGAGTCCTCGGCCTCACCGGGTGAGTGTGTTTCTTTCGCCACCCATGTCGATCATGGCTTTCTTCCCCGCACCCTTTCTTAGGGGGTTTCAACTCTTTTGGTGCTCGGCTCCACCACTTCTCCCCAAACGCCATCACGATTTAGCTGCTTCGTGTTGATGTGCGAGAACTTCTTGGGTTGTCGACCACACTGGGGCCTTTTCAAGCACCTCTTCACTATTCGTTCTCAATCGGTGAACAAGGCGAAGTCGAGTGATTCTAAAACCCATGTCATCCAGATGTGTTGGGGTTTAGGTATCCAAAAGAGGAAGGGGAGTGCCTTTCTTGCTATGACTCTTCCTGATTCCGTTAGGGATTGGCAATCGACTTGGTTCTATTGCCAGGATGTCGCGGCCCCAGGTCAGTCGACCGACCTTCCCCACTTCTCATTTGACCGAGTCCAGACTCCTGCCCCGCTCAAAGTTACGATTGGTGAGACCATGGAGACGAGGATGCTGGTAGATAGGGTGGTCCAGCTTATCAATGACAGTGTCATGGGTCTGGATCTGCTGGAGGTGTTCCTCAGTCGACGTATCCAGCCTCTCCAGGTCCGTGATCATTCGATGTGGCTGTATTCCGGACCGGACGACACCGCGCGGGTTCATCCGGAGGAAGTACCATCTGCAACAGTAGCTTCATGGCTGAGAAGCATTACTGGCAATCAGGACAATCCCAGAGGATCCAGGCGAGTCGTCCCCTTCAGCAGCGACAACCCGCCCGACAAGGTATGCCTTTCGCTCCGACTGTTTCCCATTCATGTTCCGACTATACTTGAGATTGACCGACTCATGTTTGACCAACTTTGTTATGCAAGTGTTCACTGAGATGCATGTGATGCCCAATGGCGAGCAGGCCCAGGAAGGGGAGGACAGCGCGGAAGATAGTGACGAGTGCGATTCTCAGGAAGATGACGAGGAGGAGGAGGAGAGCAAGGAATCGGACGAGGAGGAGGAGGAGGAGGTCGACTCGCCACCGCGCTGTGAACGCCGATCCAAACAGCAGCATGACCCGGCCGGTGGGCGCGGGAAAGGTGTGGTTCCGAGTGCCAATACCTAGAAGCGCACTCGGACGTCGACCCCGGAGCCGACTGAGAAGGTGGCCAAGTAGCCTAGAGTTGCTCCCTCCAAGGCTCGGAAGACACTGCAGCGTATCAAGATGGATGTCCCCGTTGCCTTAGGGTGGGTATCTTGTTCATGTTCCCGTAAGTTGACTGAAAAATTTCTTGATCTGACCAACCCATCCTTGCATCTTTGCAGCCCTACCTCTGCTGCCATCGACATGGACGTCGACAAGGCACCAGGAGACGAAGAGGCCACCTCTCGATCTTGTAAGTTCATTCGGCCAAGTTATGTTTAGTCGAGTGAATGGCCAATTGACTGAAAACTTGACATTTCTCTTCTTATGTAGCTCCACAAGATATCGTTGTGCTTCCTGATGACGAAGAAGAAGAAGTTCCTCTGCAGGAGAGGAAGAAGAAGAGTGGAAGCTCAAGCAGGAGGAAGCTTGAAGTCCAGCCCTCAATTGACACGGCGCCAAGCGATGGTCCGCACTAACGCCACATAAGCTAACCCGCTGACGATCGATCGTCTGGTCGGGTCGATCAGCAGAGACACTCGCCGACGGTACAACTCCACTCATCTGACCCGACAGCTACTTCAGCCCCTCTGGAGCCATCTCTCTTTGCTACATATCAAACTCCAGACGACTCGCCGAGTGCTGCTAGGGAAGCTCTACGCCAGGCTAACCTTGTCATGGAACAGGTGAAAGTGATGCATGAGGCTAGTCTGATAGCCTACAATGCTAGCACTGCCCTTCAGACCAATGTTCAAGTTAGTAAACTTCCGACTGAACTTTTGAATGTTGCTTTATATCTGATCACCCACTGGGTGTTCCTTCATTTAGAACCCAAGAAATCTCTGATTTTGCACTTTCGAATCGGTGGGGCACGCCCAAGGCACCCACCTGGTGTAGTCTCGAGACCACCGTCATTCCGGCCGGGCAATGATCGAGGTCTCGATGAGTGTTGGTCATTCGCCCCGCCTCTTTTTTTACTGAGTATTGATCTGATCCAGTGGGGGCACGCTGAGTGCACCCACTGGGTGTAGTCCCCGAGACTACTTTTGAATATTTTATTCGGCAGTAGTCTTAGAGTAAACCTTCTCTTTCGCTGTTGTTTGTATGTGTCGACTGATATGTCTGTCTTCCTGTATGCAGAGGTCTTGTGATCTTGGAGCTCGGCTCACCGAATTAAAGAAGAAGCATATCAGCGTGGAACTTGATCTCAAACTTGCAAAGAAGAATCTGAAGAAAGCTCAAGAAGAAACAGCCATCATGGGAGGTAATCACTCGACCTTTTGTGTGCTTTGTAGCTTTACACTTGGCACTAGCTTATCTTTCAGTCTCTTTGAACCGAGTGAATTCGCATAAGCAGATGTGCGTAGTGAAAATCGCCAACTCCAGTCTTGTTGAAGAGTGTTCTTTCTTTAGAGAGGATGAAGGAAGCTCTGGAGCGGAAGGATCTGGACCTTGCATTTGCTCAAAAGGAAGCACGCGAGAAGACGAAGCTTGTGGACGAGAAGCTGGCTTCAGTCGGCAAGTTGGAGGATGAGAATGCGACGTTGAACACGGCTGTCTCGGACGCTAACCGTGAAGTTGAGCAACTGCGGAAGGACAAGGAGAACTTGATCGCTGAAGTCGAAGGCCTCAGGACCAAGACTGGCAAGCTAGAGTCTCATTTAGAGCAACTTGCGGCAAAGCTTTTCCTGAAGCTTGAAGGTATGTCTGTCCCGTTAAGTAACTGTCGTCGACTGAGATTTGTAATACTGTCGACTCATTGTTTGTTGTGATGAAAAAGAACTCTGTCAGGACTTCGAGGCCGAAACTGGATGGGTCGAGACAGTCTCGACCCTATCAATCGCCCCATGAAGGATGAAGCTGCGATGAACTTGCTCGATCGAATCGCGCTTGAATGACGCGATTGACTATCTAGCTCTACCAAGGCGGCGGCGACGAGTGGATGCTTCGCCTCGGAGGAACTATCGCAAGACCTCGAGTCCTTGATGGCTCGGCTAAACCAGATTCCAAGTTGAGTGCAAGAGTGGAAGAAATCCTCTGCCCATTGTGGTGCTGATGTTGCTTTGTCTCTGGTCCGAGTGCACTGCAAGGAAGCTAAAGAGGAAAAGTTGGCGGCTCTCAAAGTGGCGAACACAAAGAAGCACTCCTTCCAGGATTTCGTGGACACTTTCCTCGAGGCAGCCACTTGCATCACCGACAAAGATCGACCTCGACATTTTCTCTCGACCCGCCAGTCCTTCTCCCGCCGAGTAATCAAAAGAAAAACATTATGCTTATCACTTTTATTCGCCTCGGAATGCCGAGTGAATTTGTAACCGTTAAAACTCCTTCGAGCCTGATGCTCGAGCACTTTATTATGTGGTTAAGAAACTTTGGATTTGTCACCTCACACACTGCGTCTTTCTTCGAATGAAATTCGCCTTTCTATCGAATTATTGTTCGTTTGCTTAATGCTGCTTCTGTAGGAGGATGGCCAGTCGCCTGATCGAGCAACCTTTGAGTAGCATTGATCAGCTCATCAGCAAGGTACTCAGCTTCTGGAGAAGGACATCCAGTCGACCGGTTGGGTGATCCTTGAGTGGCATTGATCAGCTCATCAGCAAGGTACTCGGCAATGGTCTTGACATTCCAGTCGACCGACTGGGTGATCCTTAAGTAGCATTGATCAGCTCATCAGCGAGGTCTCAGCTTCTGGAGAAGGACGGCCAGTCGCCTGATCGAGCAACCTTTGAGTAGCATTGATCAGCTCATCAGCAAGGCACTCAGCAATGGTCTTGACGTTCCAGTCGACCGGTTGGGTGATCCTTGAGTAGCATTGATCAGCTCATCAGCAAGGTACTCAGCTTCTGGAGAAGGACGGTCAGTCGCCTGATCGAGTAACCTTTGAGTAGCATTGATCAGCTCATCGACAAGGCACTCAGCAATGGTCTTGACGTTCCAGTCGACCGGTTGGGTAAGGTTTTTGAAACTTAGGCAAGTACGAGACTACGGCTAAGCCTCCCGAGTGCAAGGATTGCTCTTCACTCGGTGAGATATTTCAAACTTAGGCGAGTACGAGACTGCAGCTAAGCCCCCGAATGGGAGGATTGCTCTCCACTTGGTGGGATTTTTCCAACTTAGGCGAGCACTGGGCTGCAGCTAAGCCCCCGAGTGGGAGGATCTCTCTCCACTCAGTAGGAATTTTCAAACTTAGGCGAGCACTGGGCTGCAGCTAAGCCTCCGAGTGAGAGGATTGCTCTTCACTCGATAGGATTTTTAAAACTTAGGCGAGCACGAGACTGCAGCTAAGCCCCGAGTGGGAGGATCGCCTCCACTCAAGATGATTTTTCAAACTTAGGCGAGCACGGGCTGCAGCTAAGCCTCCGAGTGAGAGGATCGCTCTTCACTCGGTAGGATCTTTATCACTTAAGCGAGCACTGGGCTGCAGCTAAGCCCCCGAGTGAGAGGCAGACTCATCAATCGGTAGGTTTTTTATCACTTAGGCGAGCACTGGGCTGCAGCTAAGCCCCCGAGTGAGAGGCAGACTCACCACTCGGTAGGATTTTTATTACTTAGGCGAGCACTGGGCTACAGCTAAGCCCCCGAGTGAGAGGCAAACTCACCACTCGGTAGGATTTTATCACTTAGGCGAGCACCGGCTGCAGCTAAGCCCCGAGCGAGAGGACTCACCACTGGTAGGATTTTTATCACTTAGGCGAGCACAGGCTGCACCTAAGCCCCGGGTGAGAGGACTCATCACTCAGAGGTTTTTATCACTTAGGCAAGCACTGGCTGCAGCTAAGCCCCGAGTGAGAGGCGACTCATCACTCAGAGGTTTATCACTTAGGCGAGCACTGGCTGCAGCTAAGCCCCGAGTGAGAGGCATACTCATCACTCGCAGAGGATTTTATCACTTAGGCGAGCACTGGCTGAAGCTAAGCCCCGAGTGAGAGGCGCACTCATCACTCGGAGGATTTTTATCACTTAGGCGAGAACTGGCTGCAGCTAAGCCCCAGTGAGAGGCGACTCACCACTCTGTGAGGATATTTATCACTTAGGCGCAGCACTGGCTGCATCTAAGCCCCCAAGTGAGAGGCGACTCACCACTCAGAGGATTTTTATCACTTAGGTGAGCACTGGCTACTGACTAAGCCCCGAGTGAGAGGCGCGACTCACCACTCGGTAGGATTTTTATCACTTAGGCAAGCACTAGGCTGCAGCTAAGCCCCGAGTGAGAGGCGACTCATCATTCAAGAGGATTTTATCACTTAGGCGAGCACTGGCTGCAGCTAAGCCCCCAGTGAGAGCCAAACTCATCACTCAGAGGATTTTTATCACTTAGGCGCAGCACTGGCTGCAGCTAAGCCCCGAGTGAGAGGCGACTCACCACTCAAGAGGATTTTTATCACTTAGGCGAGCACCGGCTGCAGTTTAAGCCCCGAGTGAGAGGCGCACTCATCACTCGGTAGGATTTTTATCACTTAGGTTCAAAGTAAATAGATTCGCGACTAAAGTAGCATACACAGAAAGAAATAAACAACAACCACTCAGAAGGAGTAAATTATGTCTTTCGATAATTAAGCTAACAGGTATGCTTTATTACATTCGATCAGTTTAACTATTTAAGAATAGAAACCGCGGAGCAGATCCGCATTCCAGGCGCGCGGCTCATCTCTATTGTGTTCGACGTTGAAGAGACGGTATGCTCCATTGTGGAGCACCTTGGTGATGGCGAAAGGGCCTTCCTAAGCGGGGGCGAGCTTGTGTGGCTTTTGTTGATCCACTCGGAGGACCAAGTCCCCTTCCGGAATGCACGACCCCTTTACGCTCTTGGTGTGGAATCGACGTAACTCTTGCCGATAAATGGTCGATCGGATCAAAGCCATCTCTCTCTTCCTCCAAGAGGTCAATCGCCTTGTCGAGCTTGCTCGCTTCTTCTTCCGAGAAGATTTTGACCCGGGAGCATTAGGAGCAAATTGCTCTAAAAACGGCTTCGCCCGAGACTGTAAAGAATGGAGTCCGCCCAATGACCGATTGGGGTTGTCCTCACCCCGTGAGCACCGATCGGAGCTCGTCGACCCAATCTCGTCGCAGGCTTGAGGTCACGACAGCCGAGGCTTCAGCCCTTTGAGAATCAATCCATTCGCCGCTCACCTTGTCCATTCGATCGGGGTGGGCGATCAAGTGTAATTCACCTCGTGCCCGGAGGCGCAAAAGCTTTGAACTCTTCGAATCAAGTTTGAGCCGTTGTCCGTGATGATGTTATGCGGATGCCGATTCAATATAAGTTCTTCGATAAAACTCACGGCGGTGCTCGCTTCGAGGCTCTTAATGGGCTTGGCTTCGATCCATTTGGTGAACTTGTCGATCGCTACAAAGACATGAGTAAATCCACCCGCCTATCCTAAGAGGTCCTACCATGTCCAATCCCCAAATGGCTAAGGGCCGACGAGTGGAATAGTCTTCAGAGTCGACGCAGTTTGAGAGACATGTTGGAATAAAACCGACAACCTTCACACTTGTCCACTATTTCATTTGCCATCTCGTTAGCGGCATGCCAAGAAACCCTGCTCGGTATGCTTTGGCTACAATGGTTCGAGAGGACGATGGTGACCACAGTCCCCGAGTGGATATCATTAGGATCATTCACCTTCTTCCGCGTAATGCACTTCGGCAGCCCCAGCCATACACTCTCTCGAACAATTGTCCTCTTATCACAATAAAGGCTTTAGACCGTCGGACGATCTGTCGAGATTCTTCTTCATCCTCTGGGAGTTCCTTCCTAAGGATATATGTGATGTATGGCACTGTCCAGTCAGGAGTGATGACCAAAACCTCCATGATTAAGTCGACCACGTCCGGGACTTCGACTTCAGTCGGATCTGTGGCACTCTTGGGCTGCGGTGACTCTTTGGTGAAAGGATCTTCCTGAATCGAAGGTGAATTGATATGTTCCAGAAACACGTTTCGGGGAATAGCCTCTCTCTTTGAGCCTATCTTGGCCAACTCATTTGCAGCTTGATTTTTCAGTCGGGGTATATGGTGGAGTTCCAAACCTTCAAACCTCTTCTCCAACTTTCTCACTGCATTGCAATAACCGGTCATGGCTGGGCTTCTGACATCCCACTCCTTCATGACCTGGTTAACCACCAAATCGGAATCGCCATAAACCATAAGGCGACGGACACCGAGTGAAATGGCCATACACAACCCATATAGAAGTGCTTCATATTCGCCGTTATTGAGGAATCAAAATGAATCGAGAACGAATTCAAGCCTGCTCCATGGGGATACCAAAACTACTCTAGCACCCGAACCATTCAGCATCTTGGAACCATCAAAAAACATAGTCCAATGTTTCGAGTGAACTTGAGTCGGCAATTGCTGTTCAATCCACTCGGCCAAAAAATCTGCAATTGCTTGGGACTTGATAACCTTCTTTGCCTCGAACTTGATATCTAAAGGGAGGAGTTCAATCGCCCATTTGGCTACCCGACCAGTTGCATCTCTGTTGTTCAGAATTTCAGACAGTGGCGCATCACTGACGACTGTAATGGAGTGGTCAGAGAAGTAATGCGCAACCTTCTTCATGGTCATGTATATTCCATAGACAAGCTTCTGATAATGCGGGTATCGTTGCTTGGATGGAGTCAAAACTTTAGAGAGATAATAGACTGGGCGCTGAACCTTGTAGGCTTTTCCTTCTTCTTCCGGCTCGACCGTGAGTACTGTACTGACAACTTGTCCAGTGGCTGCAATGTAGAGAAGTAAAGTCTCTTTGCTGATTGGCACAGCGAGCATCGGCTGGGTGGAAAGCAGGGTTTTGAGTTCTGCAAACGCTGCTTCAGCTTCATCAGTCCACTCGAATTTATCAGACTTCTTCATCAATCGGTAAAGAGGCAAGGCCTTTTCACCGAGACGAGAAATGAATCGACTCAGAGCGCCAAACAACCAAATACCAACGCTATGCACTTGCACGGGGCGTTTCATTCAGAGGATGGTATCAACTTGCTCTGGGTTGGCGTCGATCCCTCGTTCAGAAACGAGAAAACCGAGTAACTTTCCTCTTGGAACTCCGAACGTGCATTTTGATGGATTAAGCTTGATATCGTATCTTCTGAGGTTGGCAAAGGTTTCTGCAAGGTCAGTCAATAGGTCGGAACCTTTACGAGAGTTGACCACAATGTCATCCATGTACGCTTCCACATTCCGACTGATTTGAGTGAGCAGGCACTTCTGAATCATTCTCATGAATGTGGCTCCAGCATTTTTCAAACCAAAAGGCATGGTGACATAACAAAAGCACCAATGGGGTGATGAAGGCTATTTTATTTCATCGACCATACAATGGATCCGATGGTATCCGAATATGCATCTAAGAAAGACAAGCGTTCACACACCGCAATGAAGTCAACAACTGATCAATGCGAGGGAGAGGAAAGTGATCTTTCGAGCAGGCCCGATTGATATGCTTGAAATCAATGCACATACGAAGTGAATTATCCTTCTTAGGAACCATGACTATGTTGGCTAGCCACTCAGAGTGGTAGATTTCACGGATGAACTCTGCTGCCAACAGTCGAGCCACTTCTTCGCCGATTGCTTTCCTCTTCTGCACGGAGGACCGCCAAAGATGTTCTTTGACGGGTTTTATTTTGGGGTCGACACGCAAACGGTGCTTGGCCAGTCCTCTAGGTACACCTGGCATGTCAGAAGGTTTCCACGCAAAGATGTCCCAGTTCTCACGGAGGAACTGGACGAGCGCTTGTTCCTATTTGCTGTCGAATGTCGTTGATATATGGGTCGGTGCGGCACTAGGATCCATCGGGTGAATATGAATTGGCTTCGCCTCACCACCGACCGAATGCGTAATCTATGGCGTGTTTTGGCTCGAGCGATCACTCGGATCCGCTTCTTCGATATTCTTGAAGTTCAATCGCTGCCATCGCCATCGGCGATCTTGGCGCCTTTCTGGAAACACTCCTTGGCTTTCTGTCGACTGCCTATAACTGTGATCACGCCTTTGGGGCCAGGCATCTTTAGTTTGAGGTACACGTAACACGGTCGAGCCATAAAACGCGTGTATGCTGGCCTCCCCAGGATGGCGTGATAAGCACTCTGGAAATCCACGACTTCAAACGTCAACTTTTCCTTCCGGTAATGCTTGGAATCACCGAAAACCACGTCGAGAGTGATCTGGCCGAGTGATTCAGCCTTCTTTCCGGGAATAACGCCGTGAAAGCTCATGTTGCTCTCGCTAAGCTTGGACATCGGGATGCCCATCCCTTTCAAAGTTTCAGCATACATGATATTCAGGCCACTACCTCCATCCATCAGCACCTTAGTCAGTCGAGTGCGACCAACCACTGGGTCGACCACCAGTGCTTGCCTCCCGGGGGTGGCTACGTGTGACACCCCAAAATTTTGACCTTGTTTTATTAATTAAAATTTTGCCAGGAAATTAAAACTTTTATTTTCTGGGCTCCCTTTTGATTTTTGAAACTTTTTCTCCCTTGCTATTATGGAGTTTTCCCCATAGAGAAAACTTTTCAAATATGTTATTGGACTTGTTTAACCTCTCAAGAAAAACTTTTCTTTTATTAGTAGAACTAATTACATAATTAAATTGCTTGATCTTTATTTTCTTGAAAAATGGGTTTTCAAGGTTATATGGCCCTATTTGAACTACAACCATTTGATATATTTATCTAAAAATCCCACCAAAATTTGGAGATGTCATGTGATGTTTTTAAATCACTTTTATACAAAAAATATCTTTTATTCTTGAAATATTTTGAGCTCTACACCCAATTTTCTTCTCTGGTCCAGAAAGCAACTTTGCACTACAACCCTTTTAAATAATTCTTTCTAGCCTCCACCAAAATTATGGGATGTCAGTAGGAGCATATTATTCAGTTCTGTGCAAAAACCCAGCTATGTTCTTTGAAAAATTTGAGTGAATCATCCTCTTTTTCATTCTGGTCTAACTTGATGATTTGTACTGCAACCATCTTCTAACTTGATCCTTTACCCATGAGCTTTCTCCTGCTTGTACTACACCTTACCAAACCCCTAATTCCAAGAGAGTGAACCCATTAGAGTAGTTTTAGTCCATGAAACCATGTACTTTTCTTTTTCGACCAGATTTGGTTTTCTCAAAGTTTTGCACTAACAAGTTTCTCCTTTTAACAAACTAACCTCACCACCTCTCTCGCATCTAAAGAGACCCCACGCTGGAAGTTTTGGCCACTCCAAGAAATGCCTAAGTGCCCTTAGCATTTTGTCAAACACCCACGGGCATGATCTGCTTTGACATGAATTTTGGCATT
>JAHHZJ010000353.1:0-70141 GCA_021437245.1 Aegilops speltoides
GGTCATATTTGAGGGCCCAATGTATGGTAGTAGCTGATTCTTAAATCACACATCAGATCTCGATGCTTAGGGCGGCCTCAATGAAACAACCCACCATGTACTCCTACATGGCCTCTCATCGATACCTTTACCAAATCGTGTTCAACACCTTACTCTCATCTTGACTCGATCATTTCACTCTAGCCATCACCGGATGAACGGACACGACACGACTCTAAGCATAGCAGGCATAGCAAGGTAGGAACAACACAATCATATGGCTCAATCAACTCCTACACATGCTAGTGGGTTTCATCTGAATTCTTGTGGCAATGAGGTCATCGGAGAAATGGGTTCAACTACCCCACAGACACCTGCCAGTTTGAATCGCGTTGTCTTAATGCGATGGCGAGGCGGAGCAAGAACATGGGATTTTATCGGTATGATCAAATGGTTGGTTGCTTGCTGACGGTTCGGTGTCTGGTATTGCTCTTCGTCGGGGTTATCACGGTACTCCTCGAGGCGAGAACACGCATGAGGAACACCGATACACAAGCATTACCAAACAATATGCAACAATATGATGCATGCATGAGACATGGCATATATGAGTGTGTTGGGCTAATGCAACTAAGACGAGATGAGTTTGAAGCATTTTGAACCAAAGATGCAATTTCCAAACTCATATATGATCATTTAGGGTGCTTTAACTTGTTCTGCCATAAAAAGTAGGTTGGCTTCTGTAAACATGCATGAAACCTGTACAGATGGAAAGATTGGATTTTTCTGATCATTTTCATATATAATTTGTTTCATTTGGATTCTGGTTGATTTTATATGAATTTTGAAGTTTGAAACATTTTGGAATTTCTGTGTAAAAATAATTCCGATAATTAAATTCTGCGTCGACACTATGTCATGATGGCGTCGGTGGTCAGCGGGCTGGTCAGGTCAAACTGACCAGATGGGTCCCACATGTCGGTCACGATTAGTTTAGTTAGGATTTAATTAAAACTAAACTAAGTTAATTAACGTTGGGCCCACTTGTCGTGACCCAGAGTCAACTGGGCCCACCGTGGTCAAAGTCGAGTCAAACCATGGCGTTTAGCCGCCGACGAACCGGCAGCGGTGGAAGTGGTTTTGGCCGTTCCGGCCACCAAATGGTCGCGGAGACCACGGGTGAAGCGAGACGAGCAGCGGCTCTTGGCGGAATCCGTTGGGGTCGGGGTGGCGGAGTTGGCGCCGGCGACTTTGGCCAGCCACCGGAGTTGGGTGAAGGTGAACTCGAGGTAGAGTGTGCGGTGAGGTGCGGGAGTGCGGTTAGCTCAAGCGTCGTGGTGAGCGCGATGGACACGGTGAGGTGGCGAAGGGTGGCGGGAACACGTCGGCGGCGAGTCCCATGACAGCGTCGTGGGAGAAACCGTGTGCTCGGTTGTGGTGCGTGCAGGCGAGAGGAGAGGTGGGAAGGTAGCCCAGCTCACAGCGGTCTCGGCAGAGACGGTCGGCGTGGTCGAGACGGCAATCTGGCGGTGGTGGCAAAGGATCTCGGTGGCGCTTGAGGCGAGGTTGGTCGGCGGCAGAACCTGTGGCGCTTCGAGGCTCGGCTAGCTTCGAAGAGTGGGCGGCGGAACTCCTAGACCAGTGGCGTGGCGTGGAACAACGGAGCCGGCAGACTCTGGCGGTCTTGGCAGCAGTGGCGTCGGTCATGGCGTGGGCCCTGAGAGGAGTTGGAAAGGAGAGGCGTCAGGGGGTGCGGGGAGAGGGAGTGATCCCGTGGCATGTGAATGGAAGCAGCGAGAAGCAATGGCAGGTCGTGGCACCCATCGGTGCTTCGCCGTCGAGCACCTACTGCCTACTGGTCGACAAGCACTCATTGTGGCCTTGGTGTTGGAAGCCCGGCGGGTGGGTTTGGCTAGGTAAGTTTTCCTTTCTTTACTTTCTTTTTCTATTTTTACGTAACTTTGTTGAATTATTTAAAATACCTAGAGGTTTTAAAATTCACCAAACTACTCTGGTCCATTGTTGGAATATTTCCAACATGAAACATTTAGATTGGGAATATTTGGACATTTGAAATATTTTATAAATTTTAAATGCCCAAATTCAAATAATTATGATTTAATTCAAAGACCTTAGGATGACCTAGGAAATTGTGCATCACTTTTGGCGGAGGTTTTGAACCAAGACAAAAATGATGGACATTTTAGAAGGGCATTTCAGGTTCATCGAAAATATTTTATTGAACCCTAGTTTGTTCGAGAGAGGGGGGGTTACAGCAATCCCATTTCAGGTTTACATTGAAAAAAATAGACATGATGCAACACTCTAATGCATGAACTAGCTAGGGTGTGACAACTCACCCCCACTCAAAAGAATCTCGTCCGAGATTTAGGTTCCTCCGGAAAGAAGGCGGGGTACTCAAGTCGAAGGCGATCCTCCCTTTCCCAAGTAGCTTCCTTCTCGAATGGTGCGACCATTGAACCTTGAGAAACTTGATATTATGCCGTCGAGGTGAATGCGCTCGGCGATCGAAAATCTGAGCGGGGTATTCTCGATATGTGAGATTATCTTGAAGATCAAGCGTTTGTGGTCCCTCCACGGATAGGATCCGAGAACAGCGCTGAGTTGAGAAGCGTGGAAGACATCGTGGACTTTGGAGATCGGAGGTAGTTCAATTGGTGGCAACTTCTCCTCGTTTGGCAAGAATCGAAAGGGTCCAATGTGGCGAGAGCCAATTTGCCTTTGATACGCAGCGATGGGTTCCCTTGGAGGAGTAACCCGAAGGTAAGCCTTCTCGTCAACCTCGTAAGTCATAGCCTTATGTTTTCGGTCATATTGACTCTTTTGGCGAGATTGGGCTGTTTTCAACTTTTCACGAGCGATCGAACTTGCTCTTACGCTTCTGGATCATATCCGGGCCAAAATTATCTTTCCCGGTTTCGACCGGTTAAGAGGTGTTCGACACCTTCGTCCATAGAGGACTTCAAAGGTGCTTTGCCCAAGCTAGATTGATAGCTGTTGTTATAAGCAAATTCGGCAAATGGAAGGCATTTCTCCCAATCCATTCGAGCGAGATATGAAGCTCGAAGCATGTCTTCTAGGATTTGGTTGGCGCGTTCTACTTGACCACTTGATTGAGGGTGAAAGCGGTGCTAAAGGAAAGATGGGTTCCCATAGCGTTTTGGAAACTTTCCCAAAATCGAGAGGTGAAGAGACTTCCTCGATCCGAGTTAATTTCAATGGAACACCATGAAGAGACACTATTAGGAGATGTACAAGTCTGCTAGTGACTAAGCGGTTATACTCTCATGAACAGGTAAGAAATGGGCTACTTTGGAGGCGGTCGATAACAACAAAGATAGCATTATTCCCTCTCTTGGTCACAGGAAAACCGGTGATGAAATCCATCTTGATTTTATCCCATTTCCATTCAGGAATAGCTAAGGGTTGAAGGGTGCGGCCGGGCCGTTGATGCTCTGCTTTTACGACGACGAGCGTCGCGATTAGCAACAAATTGAGCAATGTCTCTCTTCATCCTAGTCCACGGAACCTCTGGCGTAGGTCTGATACATTTTAGTGCTACGGGATGAATGGTGAGAGGAGAGTCATGAGCCTCCTTAAGGATCAATGCCGTATGTGCTGATTCTTGGGAACCACTAGGCGGTTCTCAAAATATACAACACCATGATCATTTGTAGAGAAACATTTAGCATCTCCGCTAGCAATGTTCTCCTTAATCCGGGATATTCCTTTATCTAAGCTTTTGGGCAGCGATGACTTGATCCAAAAGTAGGTTTACGCCACCAAGGTGGAAAGGAATCCTTGAGGAACAATGTGAAGGTTAAGCTTCGAAATTCCTCGTGGAGAAGTGGTTGATTTTGTTGCAACATTAGGTTGTTGCAATAAGATTCTGACTTAAGCGCATCAGCCATGACATTGGCCTTTCTGGGGTATAAGTTATCCCTAAGTCGAAATCTATGATCAACTCAACCCAGCGTCTTTGCACGAGATTCAAATCTGGTTGGGTGAATATGTACAGACTTTGGTGATCGGTGTAGATTTATAGCGATTACCAAGAAGGTAATGTCGCCGGGGTTTTTAGTGCATGGACTACATTTTGCAAGCTCTAGATCATAGTAGGATAGTTTTCCTCATGTGGGTGTAATTGCCGTGAAGCATAAGCAATTACGTGTCGATCTTGCATGAGAATACAGCCTAGTCCTTGTCATGGCGTCGCAATAGATAACAAAGTCCTTAGAAATCTGGTGGTACCAATCGGAAGCGAAGTTAAACGTCTTTTCGGTTCTGGAAGCGTGCTCACATTGTGGAGTCCACTCGAACTTTTATCCTTCTTGAGGAGTTCGGTTAGAGGTTTAGCAACTTTGGAGAAGTTCTCGACAAAGCGGCGACAATAGCTTGCTAAGCCAAGAAACTCGAACTTGCTTGACCGACTCGGTGGAGTCAATTAAGGGCGGCTTGAACTTCGCTCGGGATTGACAGCAATACCTTTACGAAATTACATGTCCTAGATAGGTTACTTACGCGGCCAAAATTCGCATTTAGAAAACTTGGCATAAAGCGATGCTCTCGAAGTTTCATCAACACTAGCCTTAGATGTTGGCATGTTCTTCCTCGTTCTTAGAGTAGATGAGTATATCATCGAGGTAAACCACGGCAATTTATCCAAATACTCCATGAAGATTGAGTTCATTAACGGGAGAAAGTGGTAGGGCGTTGGTTAGACCGAAGGACATGGCGGTGTACTTGTATTGGCGTAACGAGTAACAAAGGCCGTTTTGGGGATGTCCCGTTTGAATTTTGATTTGATGGTAGCCTAACCTCAAATCCATCTTGGAAGAAGGCGAGGATCCTGAGCTGATCATCTGGATCGTTGATCTTGAGGGCGGATACTTGTTCTTAATTGTGACCAAGTTGGCGGGAATTCGATAATCTACAACCATCCGGTCCGTACCATCCTTATTCTTGGTGAAGAGGGCAGGGGCAAGCCCAAGGAGATGAACTAGGGCGGATGAAAACCTTTTCAAGGACTCATCGAGTTGTTTCTTAAGTTCGGCTAGTTCTAGGGGTGCCATCTTATAGGGTCTTCTAGAAATTGGGGCAGTTCTGGAATGAGATCTATCACGAACTCAACATCTCATCGGTGGAACACAGCAATTCTTCTGGAAAGACATCCGGAAAGTCACGGACTACGGAGCGTCTTGAGTCAGCAATGGTGGCATTGAGAGAATATAGTTGGCGCTTGGATATTCGGGTCAAGACATTGACTATCTTTCGAGAGTGCGTGGGTTGAACAGTCCTAGAAGCAATCAATCTTGGCATGAGGGCTGACATCCAGTCCATACCCAAGATGATATTTATATCCGAAGATTTAAGAGCTATCAACGATGCAAGGAATACAAATCATCGACCTGAATTTCATTACCATGGCTTACCCTAGAAGTTTGCCATCTAGAACCGGGAGTAGAAATCTCCATGGTGGAAGGCATGTCGCGAGAATGCGATGTTATGCAAGCGAGCATAGTTTTAGGATATGAATGAATGAGATGCTCGATGTCGAAAAGAGCGGATCTTGGGTGGCAATTAACAAGAAGCATACCGAAACACGGCGTTGGGATCCTCTTGGGCCTCTTAATTTGAGACACAATTAACATGGCCACGTCGGTGGTGGCGGCAGCATAGAACACCTTTCTGGCGGCTTGCCACGGCGACAACTTTGCGGGCTGGTTGGGGTTGGTTTGAGGACAATCGGCGCATGTAGTGGCCTGATTCCCCACATTTGAAGCCACGACCACGGGGCTGGCGCGTGAGGAGCATTGTTGGTTGGCCCACCATAGGGCCTAGCTGGTGCATCTTCTTTGGGCCCAGGCGGCGCTGATAGGATGGCCTCGGTGTGAATCTGGGTGGCGAGGCGATTAGGCACCCACACGGCGCTACGTGGTCGGCACGGATGAGGAACCCATATCCGACCATGCTTGCGTGTTGCTTGAAGTCGATCGACCGGTTTCAGTGGCTGATGGCTTTGTTAACAAGCCACGGAAGAGGTGCACTCATGCGAGCGGAGATCTCGGCGAAGTTAGGGGCTAAGTCCCTTGCGGAACCTTGCACTGTTTCTTGGCGTCGATGGAGACCTCTTGATTGCATAGCGTGCGAGGTTCCCAAACTCTCTCTGTAGGCATCACGGAGAAGCGGCCTTGGGTGGCTGCAGAACTCCTCACGTTTACGATCCATGAGACCCTCCGAATGTGATGTTCACGGAAAGCCTTGCTGAATTCTGCCCAAGTAGTGACATGGCCAAGCCCTGGCGCATAGCCATATAGTTCTCCCACGAGGCTGGCGGGGCCTTCAAGATGATATGCAGCAAAGGTGACCTTGTCGACCTCGGCTACCGATCTGAGCGCAGCTTGTGAGTATCTTTGAAGCGATCATCGGCGTCGAGAGGCTCGGCGGAGTGGTGGAAGGTAGGTGGGTGTAACTTGATGAAGTCCTTGGCGACACCAAGTTATTTCTCTGGTGATGGGCTGTGTTACATTCGATCGCTCCGACAAGCGGTTGGTCTCCGTTTGTTTCTCTCGACCTCTAGCATAACCCGGCGGAGAAGGAGGGTGAGGCAGGTTTGCTTCTCCGACTCCGCTGCCTTGACCTGCTCTGGCGGAAGCGGGGTTGTTCTTGGTGTTAACCATCCTAGGAAAAACAAGACAAGGATATAGTCCGGGATGGCAAGATCTTGACACGAAATGTAGAATGTAATGGATAACTTGGAATGCAAGATGATCATCCAGTATGACATGGTGAATCTGAAACTGCTTCTTTATTCCATTGTCATACACACCATACAAGGTTTAGTACAAGACCAAACAAAGTACTACTACGGTGAAAGGAAGATTACATCTCGCCGGAGGCATGCCAAGCTCCTATACATTATTTTTCTTACACCTCAGGAATTAGTACACACTAAGTCATATTCCACGAGTCACAGGGGCGGTGGAAATACAACCATTACAATACTAGTGGGACTACTACTAACTCGGGCGTCTCGTAGTAGTTCTCATAGAAGTCTCCTCCGTAGCACGGAAGTTCAGCGTGATCGTCAGGGAGCGGGCCGGTCTGAGCACTGTGGACCATAAGGGCAAGGGTGAGTCTTGGACCCGGCGAGCGGTGGCTGCGGGGACCACGAGGTGGGGTGATGCCCCCACATCCGCCAATCCATCATGTCGTGCGAAGCCGGACCTAACGAGATCTGGTCTCTCATATCCATATATCCAGCTTGAACAGCGGTGCAAAGCGAGTCAAAGTGGCCCGATGATCGGCCGCAGGCGTTGAAAACTCCATCCTCAAGGCCCGACTCTCTCGGTCCTTGTCCTCGGCAACTTCGGCGGTGGTGCGGGTTAGTGAGTCCTCATTTGGAATCGGCATAGATAGCGGAGATAACCAGCGCTCCGAAGTGAACCGGCATATCTGGGAAGTCGGTGTTGCGAAGCAGCCCGATCTGGCTCGTATGATGGTCATCATAGAATCGCAGCATCTTGTACCGCCATATCAATAGTAACACCAAGCCCATAGGAGCGGTGAAGGGCCTCGGTGGAACCGGGATAAGAGAAATATCACGGCGGTCGCGAATCTGGCTTTGATTAAAATCTCGTCTGCTCTTCAAGCTGTATTGAGGTACCAGCGGTATCCGCCGATCATAACCGAACTAGCATGGCTGTATGACCGGTCACACCGATGCATCTGGTCGAGGCGAACCACTTGATTTTGGTCACGGTGGCCATCTGGGCTATAACCACAATGCAAGACATTAAATTTCTAGCGAAATTTGGACAGCATCTTGTTGTAAATGCTCAAGGATTTGAGACATTTTACAAAATTGCATAACCGCTCAACAATATCATATCAAGGTTACGGGTCCAATTTAGTAACATAACGAGGATAGTAAAAGCTGAACCGGGCTTGTAACCATCAAACCTATAAGGTACTCTTGATTAGTAACACGTGAGCCTAATAGAAAGAAGAGATCCTAATCCTTAACCACGGTGGAAGGTTGGGTGACTCGAGATCGAGAATGTCATGAGGTAAAGGAGTAAAAGAGCCTTACGTACCATCCCACAATCAATTCCCCTACATATAACTAAAGCATTTCTAGACTCAACATCGACCGGTTTGGCTTGGAGAACCTATAGGCGGTCGGCTCACGATGCAGCAGCTGTCGGGACCCCGACTCAATGTCACATCGATCTAGCTTTTGTAACACATCATATCACTTTGCGGCCTCATGCACGGTATCCCAGCAGGTGTCGCCTTACACCTGTAACACCGGATGTATCTTTCCATATTTGTAACTCAACTCTTGCCATTTTGGATATGTGCTATGATATTCCCTCCGTGGTTGGGTTTTCTTTTCGTTTTGCATTTTGTCCATGTCATGCATCTCATATCATGTCATCATGTGCATCTCATTTGCATCGTGTTAGTCTCATGATTAGAGCATATTCCCGTTGTCCGTTTTGCAATCAAACACTCCTATGTTCCCGGCGTCCCCTCTTGTTCTTTTTCCGTGTCTTGGTGTTGAACATTCTCGGAATGGACCGAGCCTTGCCAAGTGGCCTGGTATAGCACCGGTATACCACTGTCAAGTTCGGGTCATTTGGAGTTCGTTTAGTACTCAGCAGTTAACGCACCTCTCAAAAGGCCTCTTTTGAGTTGCAGCCCAACAACCCTCCAAAACAGCCCAATAACCCATCTAAGTCACCTCCATGCCCTCGGTCGTTCGATCACGATCGTGTGGTAGCTTCACCCATTTGGACTCTCTAGCTCCCTCTATGCCTATAAATAGACCCTCCCGAAAATCCGGGCAAACCCTAGCTCCCGCTCCTCTCCCTGTGGGACACGTCCGGACGGCGCCGAACAACGTCCGCCAGCGCCCATGACCCCGCTCGGGGCGCCGCGTGGCCAGCGCGCGCCACCCGCCCGCCCGGCCGCCCGACCCGCCAATAACCCAGCGCGCCGCCCGCCGACGCGCCCAGCGCCTGCGCCGCGCCGCCGCCCGCGCCGCCGCGCCTTTGCCGCCGCCCAGCCGCGCCGCCGCCCTCGCCGCTCCGCTCCGCCTTGCCGCGCCGCGCGCCGCTTTCGCCGCCGTATGCGCCCGCGCCCGCCGCCGCCCGCGGCGACCTCCTCCTCCGCCGGCCCGACTCCGCCCGACTCCGCCCGGCGAGCTCCGGCCAGCGACCTCGAAGTCGGCGGATCCGATCGGCAGGATCCCTAGGTTGACTTTTCTTCCCCAAATTCGTCTAAGTCCTCATATCTGTGTAATTTCGGGCATTTTTCAACACATCACATCTCCTCAACCGTGGCTCCGTTTTGGGCGTATAATATGTCAAAATGTTCGCCTCGAAGAGTACATCATTTCATTCCATTGCATCATTTGCATTTGAGCTCATCTTGGTGCCCGAAATGCTGTTGGAAGATAACTTCAGATCGTTAGTTCAGAATTTTATCAGTTCGAGCTCTTTTGTCATTTTGCCATGAATTATGTGTGCACCCTATGAACTTGAGTCCTACATGTAAGTTGAACATTGCCATGCCATCTTTCCAGGGTATTTTCCATGTATTTTTGTGAGCTATGTGTTGACTAGAACAAGCATGCAAAGTAGGGATGATGATGTTACTGATTTCAGGAACTTAGTGATTTCACTAAGTCTTGTCCTGCTGATAATTTTATGCCATATGTTCATGTTGTTTCAGAGATCTATGCCCTTTTGAGCATGATCAGTAAGGGTGTTTTGAACATATGGTTGTGCTCTATCCATCCATGCCTTTGTTGGTATTTATGGAGTAGTCTAGCATGTCATTTTCGTGCTCTACTTTTGCTTGAAATTGTTTCCTGGCAGACTGTTTGCATTAGATTCAATTTTCACGAGGTCGGTGTAGTTGATCCGTGTATGCTATGATGTTGTTCTTGCCATGTATAGCTCCTATGCCATGTCTTCTTGATGGGTGTATGCTTAGTTTATCTTGAGATGCTCTGTAGTGAGTGCATCGAGCTCACGAACATGCCATGTTGAATCTGTTTTGCCATGTCCTGATATTTTCACTAAGTCTGAAATCTGTAATAAAACTTGCAATGTTTACATGGGTGCCATCATTTCTTAAGGTCCTTTTTGGCTTATGGTCAGTAAGGGACTATTGAAATATGCTTTGAGTAGAATCATGTCATGCCTTGCTTTGCTATTATAAGTTCCTGTAGCATGTTGTTTGCTTGCTCTAAACATGCCTTCCTGATGTTAATTCCTGCCATGTTAGTATTTTCACTAAGTCTGTGAACCTGATATTTTGAGCACTTTCTCCATGCTTGTTTGAACATGTTATGATGTGATTTAGCCGTAGCTCAGTGTTCCTCTATTGTTAAGCATCTCCTGTAGTTCATTGCCATATGCTTTGTTTTTATGTTGGGGTGCTGTAGCATAGTTTCGTGTTGCGTGCTAAGTAGCATCGGGCTGTTAAGCATGATTTTGCGTCATTCTTGTTTTGCTTGTCATTTGCAAACCGTGCATCCGATTCGGTGATCTTTATATCGATTTCAGCGAAATCATCTCATCTTTCAGCGGCATACTTGGTTTGCCAAGTTGATGCCAGTTCATCATTTTCCTTCAGACATACATATGCATAGCATGTCACATCTCGCATAGCATGTCATGTTTTGCATCATATTGCTTGTGCATATGTTCCTTGTTTGATTGTGGTTCCGTTGCTTGTGTTCTTGCTTTGGGTAGAGCCGGAGGCAGATGCGTGAGCGAGGAGCCTGTTGAGAGCGACTACGAGGATCAAGCCTTGACAACTCACGAGAACCTTCTGAGCAAGATGACCATACCTTGAAATCACTTCTATCTTTGCTTGCTAGATGCTCGCTCTTTTGCTATGCCTATCTGCGATACCTACCACTTGCTATATCATGCCACCCATATTGCCATGTCAACCTCTAACCATCCATGTCCTAGCAAACCGTTGTTTGGCTATGTTACCGCTTTGCTCGGCCCTCTTATAGCGTTGCTAGTTGCGGTGAAGATGAAGTTTGTTCCTTGTTGGAACACGGATATTTTAGGATATCACAATATCTATTGTTTTAATTAATGCATCTATATACTTGGTAAAGGGTGGAAGGCTCGGCCTTATGCGGTGTTTTATTCCTCTTGCCACCTAGTTTCCGTCATACGGTGTTATGTTCCTTGATTTTGCGTTCCTTACGGTCGGGTGATTTATGGGACCCCCTTGACGATTCGCTTTGAATAAAACTCCTCAGCAAGGCCCAACCTTGGTTTTACCATTTGCCACCTACACCCTTTTCCCTTGGGTTTCGCGAGCAGGGTCATCTTTATTTAGCCCCGGGCGGTGCTCCCCAGTGTTGGTCGGCCCGGAGCCGCTTGAGGCCACCTCGGAAACTTCGAAGTCTGGTTTTACTCGTAGCTTTGTCTCATCCGGTGTGCCACGAGCGAGATATGTGCAGCTCCTATCGGGTTGTCGGCCTGGTGGGAGGTCTTGCTGGTTTAGTTTTACCATTGTCGAAATGTCTTGATGTCTGGGATACGAGTCGATCGGAGTGTCTTGGGTGAAGGTTTATTCCTTGATGACCGTGAGAGCTTGTGATGGGCTAAGTTGGGACACCCTGCGGGTATTATCTTTTGGCCGTGCCCGCGGTTATGAGGCAGATGGGAATTTGTTAATGTCGGTTGTAGAAAACCGAAGTTGACCTTAATTAAAATACATCAACCGTGTATGTAACCGTGATGGTCTCTTCTCGGTGGTCAGGAAGTGAACATGAGTGTTGGAGTTATGCTTGGCGTAAGTAGTCGGGATCACTTCTTGATCGCTAATAGCTTCACGACCGCGCCTTGCTTCTCTTCTCGCTCTCTTTTGCGATGTAGCCACCATATATGCTAGTAAACTTGCAGCAGCTCCTCCTTTTGACACCAGCCTTCCCTTAAGCTTAAATAGTCTTGATCTCGCGGGTGTGAGATTCTTTGAGTCCTGTGGCTCTGATTCTACCAAAAGCAGATCACGGTACGGTGATGCGGTAGCGAGATGGCATAAGCCCTGGCTGAAGTGGGAATATGATGAGGCACTTGAGTCGATACTATGTTTCCTTTCAGACGATTAGTAGTGGAGCCGGTTAGGCGATCGAGGATTTATTGTCGCATGTGGGGTTCTTCTTTTATTTTGGTTCCGTAGTCGGACCTTGATTGTATCTGGATGATGTAATGCTTTATTTATGTAATTGTGTGAAGTGGCATTGTAAGCCAACTATGTATCTTTTCCTATGTATTACATGGATTGTGCGAAGATTACCTCACTTGCGACATTGCTTTCAATGCGGTTATGCCTCTAAGTCGTGCCCGACACGTGGGAGCTATAGCCGCATCGAGGCGTTACAAGTTAGTGTCGAGCCATCCCGACCTTAAGCCCCCTTTGCTTGATCGTTTTTAGTGGCGAGTTGTGTCTAGAAAAATGTTTTGAGTCATTTAGGATTATATATATCGGGAGTTTAGGAATTCTTTTTACTTCCGGTCCTTGACCTTACGGTGAGGTATCTGGCGTAGAGTTTTGACTCTTCTCTTCTCAAATTTCACTAAAAAATTTTTTTAGGATCAGCGGGTATCTTGGGATCGTTCGATATTCTTATGATGACAACATTGTCTTGGTTGCCTCGACATTTAGGGGTTGTGGCGGTGTCCGGGGAGTTGAGCTCAGGGTGTTGTCGTCATAATTTTATCGTTGCGATTCTGGAATACGAGTTTATGCGCCGACATCGAAAATCTCTTTTATGCAGTTGTTGGTGAGATAACCCGCTAACTTGATCTTGTGGTGAGTGCGGGAGTATTGCCATGACTTCATATAACGGATGCTTTTGAAGGTTGAGGTACCACGATTTCGAAGGTTTCTTGGTTATGTGTTGAAGGATGGATCAATTTGGATGTAGGGATTGTTAGCTTGGGTGAGATATATATTGCTCCTGTATCCCCAACACCTGATTGCATAACCGAAAAGTTTGGGAGTTTATAGGTGGGATTCAAGTAGCTCTAGCATTTTCTTCCATGAGATATTTGGTTTGTGATTGGGTAATCCTTACCACTTATTTGTTCCATTCATACCTTGTTTTATTTTCATTCATCAATATCTCTTATCAAGTGGCTTCTCACCTTTATGGACATGATGTTTACTTTGGAATTCATTCGTTCATCCTGTTGAATGTTTATTGTGAAGACTATATGTTGCAATTTCTATCCGTTGATTCAACTTGTCTATCATCTATCAAGATGCTAACGGATGTCACCCTCTTGGGATGGCTCCTCCAGCGTCCGAATCCGGAGCAGCGATGATGGGAGTCGGCGAACCCTCCACCTCCACCTCCGCCTCCGGAGCATGGCAAACTTTGATGGCAACCACTAGCATGGCGCTTCGATTGTTGATTCAGGTGATGCAAGCGTAACCAAGGCCAAGGAATCAAGGTCAAGGGCAGTTCTATCATCAGCCACGATTTCCTACACTCAACGGTTCCTTGCCAACCAGCCAAAGTCTTTCGACTTACGTGCGAGGCCACAGATGCGGCGATTGGCTCGTGGATATCAACAAGCATTTTGAATGCAGCAATGTCGGACACGAGGACTCGTCAAGTTAGCGTCTTTTCAGCTCAAGGATCGAGGCGGCTGATTGGTTCCGACAATACAAGGATTCTAGGGTGGTCGGTGATTACTTGGACTGATTTACGCCGGGACTTTAAAGCTCACCACATTCCTTCGGTGTTGTTGAGAGCAAGCGTGAGGAGTTTCGCAATCTCAAGCAAGAAACATGTCGATGTCTGAATACAACATCTGATTTGAAACTTGCTCGATTAAGCTAAACAAGGCGTTCTGATGAGAAAAGTATGATCTATCGAGTTCGAGAGGTGGCCTTGAGAGGATCTGCGGTTATCTCTTGTTCTTTATGAGCCTACTCGGTTTGATCAATTCTATAATATGGCACTCAAGCTAGAAGGTGCTCGGCTCAAGTGTGAGGCTTCAAAGAAGAGAATCGGGGATGCGATTCGGTCTTCTTCTTCCTCTCAAGTGGCGACAAAGCAGCAAAAGTTCTACCTTCCTCCTCCTCCGTTCCGTCGGCCTTATCGTGAGAAGAACTCGGTGGTCGTGGATCTTCCACCCACCCAACCCAAGCTACGAGAACAAGTCTCGACCTCAAGCTCCAAGGTCAAATGCTCCTTATCACCGTCCGCTCTCGGAGGTGACACTGCAACAAGTGCCGGCGAAAGGTCACTATGCGAACAAATGCCATAACCAAAGCGCCTTCCTCCTCCTCCCCTGTGAGGTCTTCAAGCAATCACGGTGGTCAAGCATAATCCCAAGTGCGCAAAGGTGAACATGATGAATGCAGCTCAAGCGGAAGGATTCTTCGATGTGATAATGGGTAATCTTCGATTAATGATATTCTGCAAAAGTCTTATTTGATCTTTGGTGCATCGCATTCTTTCATGTCATATCCTTTTGCATCGAAGCACAATTTTGACACGGAGGATTTACCTAGTCAATGCAAGTTGTTTCTCCGGCTAAGCGTTTGAGGTCTACCTTATTGGTTCCAAATGTTTCTATCAAGATGGGCGACTATAGATTTCTATCTTCTCCAATTGTTCTTGGTGACTCGATATTGATCTTATTCTCGGGATGGTGGCTTTCTAAACACAAAGCTCGGCTTGATTGTCTTTGCCGGACAAATTCAATTGACACACCCTTACGAGGATGTTATCATCTATGCGCTCGTGATGAAACCATTGGTTGTTTTCTCTCAATGAGAAAGGCGAATTGGATGCTATCTCTCAAATTCGAGTCGTTTGTGAGTACCAAGATGTCTTTCGGAAGAGCTTCGGGTATGCCTCCTCATCGGCGGTCGAATTCGTTATCGATCTTGAGCACAGCTTGAACCCGTTTGCAAGCGTCCTTACAAGCTTGGACCCAAGGAGCTGAAAGAATTGAAGAAGCAGCTCGATGAACAAGAGCGTCTGGGTTTGATCGGACCGAGTTCATCTCCATGGGGATGTGGAGTTCTTTTGTCGGAAGAAGGATGGCGCGGACCGACTTTGTGTTGATTACCGTCCATTGAACAAGAAGACAATCAAGAACAAGTATCCACTTCCCAACATCAATGAGCTATTCGAGCAACTCAAAGGTGCTAAAGTATTCTCCAAGCTTGACCTCCGTATGGGTTATCATCAGATTCGCATTCGTGAACAAGATATTCCCAAGGCGGCATTGAGAACAAGCTATGGTTCTTATGAATATACTGTCATGTCTTTCGGCCTTGTCAATGCTCCTCCAACTTTCTCTCGCATGATGAACTTTATCTTCAACCCCTACACAAATGAATTCGTCTTGGTGTATCTCGATGATATTTTGGTCTTCTCCAAGAACAAGCAGGATCATGCCAAACATTTGCGATTGGTGCTCGACAAGCTCGAGAACATCAATTCTATCTGAAGTTTTCCAAATGTGAGTTACGGCTTGATGAAGTTCTTTATCTTGGTCATATCATCTCAGCCAAGGGCATTGCTGTTAATCCAGAAGGTGTCTTCAATTGTGAATTGGGAACCTCCTCGAGAATGTCAAGCAGCTCCATGATTTTCTCGGTCTTGCAAGCTATTGTCGAAGATTCGTTGAGAACTTTTCCAAGATTGCAAAGCCTCTTTCCAACCTCCTCGAAGCATGTCAAGTATGTGCGGGCCTTTGAGTGTGATGTCGCTTTCAATACCCTCAAAGAAGCTAATTCAGCTCTGTCTTGACTCCTCTGATGAATCCAAGCCATTGAAGTTTTACGTGATGCTTCCTTGCAAGGTCTCGGTCTTTGTGTTAATGCAAGAGAAGAAGGTTGTGGCCTATACCTCTCGCCGATTGAAGCCCAGCGAAAAGAACTACCCCTCACGATCTTGAGTTGGCGGCGATTGTCCATGCATTGATAACATGGAGACATCTCTTGTTGGGAAGGAAAGTGGACATATTCACCGATCACAAGAGCCTCAAGTATATCTTCACTCAAGCAAACCTCAACCTCGAGACAAACTCGATGGGTGAAATGATTCAAGAGTACAATCCAAGTATTGAATATACTCTGGCAAAGGCGAATGTGATTGCGGATGCCTTGGCGAGAAAGGCTTATTACAGATCTAATTCTCAAGCCCTTCCAACGGATCTTTGTGAAGCTTTCCATAAGCTGAATCTTCAAGTTGTTCCTCAAGGATTTCTTGCCAACCTCATAGTCTCTCCTACTTTGGAAGATCAAATTCGTGAGGCTCAACTTACGGATACCATGGTGAAGAAGGTGAAGCGTGGTATTGAAAGGGCATTTCAAATACAAGTGCTATCGCTTGGATGACAAAGACACTCTTTTCTTGAGGATCGTATTGTGGTTCCTAAAAGCGTCGAGAAAAGTCATCATGAATGAGGCACACAATTCCCTCCTATCCATTCATCACGGAAATGCGAAGATGTACCATGACCTCAAGCGATCGTATTGGTGGACTCGAATAGGCGAAATTGCTCAATTCGTGAATGAATGTGATGTCTGCGGAAGAGTGAAAGCGAGAACACCAAAGACCAGCTGGTCTCCTCCAACCTCTTGCTATTCGAATGGAAGTTTGATCATATCGAGATGGACTTAGTGACTGGTTTTCCTAAGTCAAGCGTGGAAATGATGCTATCTTCGTTGTCATTGACAAGCTTACTAAAGTGGCTCATTTTCTTCTGTCAAAGAATCTATCACAGCAGCTCGGTGGCGAGCTATACACCTCGAAATTGTCTCCTTGCGGTATTCCACAATTGATCTCTTGAGACCGTGGAAGCATCTTCACTTCTAAGTTAAGGATTCTTTTGAGAAGGCCATGGGCACCGACATTCGTTTGAGCCTGACTTTCCATCCTCAAACAAGTGGCCAAGTCGGCGAGTCAATCAAATCCTTGAAGATATGCTCGGGGCTTGTGTCATTTCTTTTGGCATGAAGTGGGAAGAGTGTCTCCCATATGCGAGTTCTCCTACAACACACTTCCAAGCAAGTTGGGCAAGGCCCCATTCGAAATTCTATATGGCGAGAAAGTGCGTACTCCTCTCAATTGGTCGAGATAGGTGAGCGCCAACTTCTTGTAGCGACTTGATCCTGAAGCGAAGAAATGTGCAAAGTCATTCGTGAGAATCTTAAAGCAGCATAATCGCGCGGAAGAACTATTATGATGACAAGCACCGTGATGTGGCTTTTGAAATCGGAGACCATGTCTACCTCGCGTCTCTCAATGAAAGGTACTCGTAAACCCGGTATCAAAGGGAAGCTTGCCCCTAGATCGTGGGTCCTTTCAAGATCATTGGCAAAAAGCGATCTTGCCTATCAACGAGCTTCCATCAACTTTGCAAGCGTGCGATGTGTTTCACGTGTCACAGCTCATAAGTGCTTCAAGATTCTGGCGCACTATCAACTTTGAAGAAATTGACCTCCAAGAAGATCTTTCTTATCATGAGCACCCGTTGCTATTCTTGAAAAGCAGGCGCAAGACTACATAACAAGTCAATCAAATTCCTGAAAGTAAAGTGGTCACACCATTCCGGCCAGAAGCCACACAGGGCGCGAGGATCACCTCCGTTCGAATATCCGGAGTTCTTTCGGTCCTAGATCTGGGGCGAGATCCTCTTGTAGTGGTGGAGTGTTGTAACACCGGATGTATCTTTCCATATTTGTAACTCCAACTCTTGCCATTTTCGGATATGTGCTATGATATTCCCTCCGTGGTTGGGTTTTGTTTCGTTTTGCATTTTGTCCATGTCATGCATCTCATATCATGTCATCATGTGCATCTCATTTGCATCGTGTTAGTCTCATGATTAGAGCATATTCCCGTTGTCCGTTTTGCAATCAAACACTCCTATGTTCCCGGCGTCCCCTCTTGTTCTTTTTCCGTGTGCGGGTGTTGAACATTCTCGGAATGGACGAGCCTTGCCAAGTGGCCTGGTATAGCACGGTAGACCACTGTCAAGTTCGGGTCATTTGGAGTTAGTTTGGTACTCAGCAGTTAACGCACCCTCATAAAGGCCTCTTTTGAGTTGCAGCCCAACAACCCTCCAAAACAGCCCAATAACCCATCTAAGTCACCTCCATGCCCTCGGTCGTTCGATCACGATCGTGTGGTAGCTTACACCCATTTGGACTCTCCTAGCTCCCTCTATGCCTATAAATAGACCCTCCCAAAATCCGGGCAAACCCTAGCTCCCGCTCCCTCTCGCGCCCGGACACGTCCGAGACAGCGTCGGCTTGCGCCCCAGCCACTCGGGGGCGCCACGTGGCCGCCCAGCCCGCCCGCCGCCCCGCCCGCCCGACCCCTTGCCCGCCAGCCGCCGCCCATGAACCCCCGCCCATGCGCGCCGCCCGCGCCGCCCGCCGCCGCGCCGCCGCCGCGCCGCCCGCCCTTGCCGCCGCGCCGCCGCCGCCCGCCGCCCTTGCGCCGCCATGCGCCGCCGCCGCGCTCGGCCGCCGCCTTGCGCGCCTTTCGCCCGCCCGCCCGCCCGCGCGGCGCCGCCGCCCGGCGACCTCCTCCTCCGCCGGCCCGACTCCGCCCGACTCCGCCCGGCGAGCTCCGGCCGGCGACCTCGAGAGTCGGCCAGATCCGATCGGCAGGATCCCTAGGTTGACTTTTCTTCCCCCAAATTCGTCAAGTCCTCATATCATGTGTAATTTCGGGCATTTTCAACACATCACATCTCCTCAACCGTGGCTCCGTTTTGGGCGTATAATATGTCAAAATGTTCGTCTCGAAGAGTACATCATTTCATTCCATTGCATCATTTGCATTTGAGCTCATCTTGATGCCCGAAATGCTGTTGGAAGATAGCTTCAGATCGTTAGTTTCAGAATTTTATCAGTTCGAGCTCTTTTGTCATTTTGCCATGAATTATGTGTGCACCCTATGAACTTGAGTCCTACATGTAAGTTGAACATTGCCATGCCATCTTTCAGGGTATTTTCCATGTATTTTTGTGAGCTATGTGTTGACTAGAACAAGCATGCAAAGTAGGGATGATGATGTTACTGATTTCAGGAACTTAGTGATTTCACTAAGTCTTGTCCTGCTGATAATTTTATGCCATATGTTCATGTTGTTTCAGAGATCTATGCCCTTTTGAGCATGATCAGTAAGGGTGTTTTGAACATATGGTTGTGCTCTATCCATCCATGCCTTTGTTGGTATTTATGGAGTAGTCTAGCATGTCATTTTCGTGCTCTACTTTTGCTTGAAATTGTTTCCTGGCAGACTGTTTGCATTAGATTCAATTTTCACGAGGTCGGTGTAGTTGATCCGTGTATGCTATGATGTTGTTCTTGCCATGTATAGCTCCTATGCCATGTCTTCTTGATGGGTGTATGCTTAGTTTATCTTGAGATGCTCTGTAGTAGTGCATCGAGCTCACGAACATGCCATGTTGAATCTGTTTTGCCATGTCCTGATATTTTCACTAAGTCTGAAATCTGTAATAAAACTTGCAATGTTTACATGGGTGCCATCATTTCTTAAGGTCCTTTTTGGCTTATGGTCAGTAAGGGACTATTGAAATATGCTTTGAGTAGAATCATGTCATGCCTTGCTTTGCTATTATAAGTTCCTGTAGCATGTTGTTTGCTTGCTCTAAACATGCCTTCTGATGTTAATTCCTGCCATGTTAGTATTTTCACTAAGTCTGTGAACCTGATATTTTGAGCACTTTCTCCATGCTTGTTTGAACATGTTATGATGTGATTTAGCCGTAGCTCAGTGTTCCTCTATTGTTAAGCATCTCCTGTAGTTCATTGCCATATGCTTTGTTTTTATGTTGGGGTGCTGTAGCATAGTTTCGTGTTGCGTGCTAAGTAGCATCGGGCTGTTAAGCATGATTTTCGTCATTCTTGTTTTGCTTGTCATTTGCAAACCGTGCATCCGATTCGGTGATCTTTATATCGATTTCAGCGAAATCATCTCATCTTTCAGCGGCATACTTGGTTTGCCAAGTTGATGCCAGTTCATCATTTTCCTTCCAGACATACATATGCATAGCATGTCACATCTCGCATAGCATGTCATGTTTTGCATCATATTGCTTGTGCATATGTTCCTTGTTTGATTGTGGTTCCGTTGCTTGTGTTCTTGCTTTGGGTAGAGCGGGAGGCAGATGCGTGAGCGAGGCCTGTTGAGAAGCGACTACGAGGATCAAGCCTTGACAACTCGAGAACCTTCTGAGCAAGATGACCATACCTTGAAATCACTTCTATCTTTGCTTGCTAGATGCTCGCTCTTTTGCTATGCCTATGCTGCGATACCTACCACTGCTATATCATGCCACCCATATTGCCATGTCAACCTCTAACCATCCATGTCCTAGCAAACCGTTGTTTGGCTATGTTACCGCTTTGCTCGGCCCTCTTATAAGCGTTGCTAGTTGCGGTGAAGATGAAGTTTGTTCCTTGTTGGAACACGGATATTTTAGGATATCACAATATCTATTGTTTTAATTAATGCATCTATATACTTGGTAAAGGGTGGAAGGCTCGGCCTTATGCCGGTGTTTTATTCCTCTTGCCACCTAGTTTCCGTCATCTGGGTGTTATGTTCCTTGATTTTGCGTTCCTTACGGTCGGGTGATTTATGGGACCCCCTTGACGGTTCGCTTTGAATAAAACTCCTCGGCAAGGCCCAACCTTGGTTTTACCATTTGCCACCTACACCTTTTCCCTTGGGTTTCGCGAGCCGGGTCATCTTTATTTAGCCCCGGGCGGTGCTCCTTCCAGTGTTGGTCGGCCCGGCCTGCTTGGGGGCCACCTCGGGGAAACTTCGAAGTCTGGTTTTACTCGTAGCTTTGTCTCATCCGGTGTGCCACGAGCGAGATATGTGCAGCTCCTATCGGGATTTGTCGGCACGGTGGGAGGTCTTGCTGGTTTAGTTTTACCATTGTCGAAATGTCTTGATGTCTGGGATACGAGTCGATCGGAGTGTCTTGGGTGAAGGTTTATTCCTTCGATGACCGTGAGAGCTTGTGATGGGCTAAGTTGGGACACCCTGCGGGTATTATCTTTGGCCGTGCCCATGGTTATGAGGCAGATGGGAATTTGTTAATGTCGGTTGTAGAAAACCGAAGTTGACCTTAATTAAAATACATCAACCGTGTATGTAACGTGATGGTCTCTTCTCGTGAGTCAGGAAGTGAACACTGATGTTGGAGTTATGCTTGGCGTAAGTAGTCGGGATCACTTCTTGATCGCTAATAGCTTCACGACCGCGCCTTGCTTCTCTTCTCGCTCTCTTTTGCGATGTAGCCACCATATATGCTAATAGCTTGCGACAGCTCCTCCTTTTGACACCAGCCTTCCCTTAAGCTTAAATAGTCTTGATCTCGCGGGTGTGAGATTCTTTGAGTCCACATGGCTCCTGATTCTACCAAAACAGATCACGGTACCGGTGATGCGGTAGCGAGATGCATGGCCCTGGCTGAAGTGGGAATATGATGAGGCACTTGGTCGATACTATGTTTCCTTTCAGACGATTAGTAGTGGAGCCAGTTAGGCGATCGAGGATTTATGTCGCATGTGGGGTTCTTCTTTTATTTTGGTTCCGTAGTCGGACCTTGATTGTATCTGGATGATGTAATGCTTTATTTATGTAATTGTGTGAAGTGGCATTGTAAGCCAACTATGTATCTTTTCCTATGTATTACATGGATTGTGCGAAGATTACCTCACTTGCGACATTGCTTTCAATGCGGTTATGCCTCTAAGTCGTGCCCGACACGTGGGAGCTATAGCGCATCGAAGGCGATACATTACCTTAGCGGGACCTTTTAAGCCATTTGGCTGCGTATATGATAGTGTCGCTAGCATCCATATGAAAAAGGCCGGGCTGACATGGCTAGTCGTAAACCCAAAGTGGCACAGACTTACGAGGGACGAGCATCCATGACCCGGCATCGAGCGATGTCGATCGATAGCAAGTAAGTTCGGGCTGTAAGCTTTGGGCTATGAGGACTCCGGTAAGCGGGCATGGTAGGGCTAACGGGACTCGGTGCTCAATGCGTGACATTTCCCGAAGAACAGACCTGAGCGAAGAAGGACACATGCGGCCAGCCTAAGTGTTAGGAGTAGTAGCAAGCTACCATGGCTCGGTGGAACACTAGGAGACATTTCGGTAAGAGAGGCTACTAAAGATAAACAACTAGATAGTCGGATCCACACATACCAAGCATTTCAATCATACACACAATATGCTCAATATGTACCAAATACAACAAGGCATCACAACATGACTCTCGACACAAGTACTTTATTTAAAGGCTCGAGAGATCCATCGTATCATACACACACAAGTACGGGTCTACGACCCACATACAAGTCATACAAGCATACAAGCCCAGTGGAAGTGCTTTGTGAAGTCTGAGACAACTAGTAAAATAAAAGAGGCTTGGGTAAGCCTAGCTATACTACATGGTCCTTCACTTGCTCGGGATCACCACGGGCCTTAGTCTACTCATCGATGTCAGCGTCTCGAAGAACCCGTCGGAGGGTTTGTGGCATCTTCGAAAAATGTAAATTAAAGCAACATGAGTACAAAGGTACTCGCAAGACTTATCAGACCCTACATACATGCACATTATCAAGAAGGGTTGGTGGGGTTATTGCAGCAAGCCACCTTTGACTCATGGCTAAGCTATCCTCTGAGACACCAACTTGAAATAGTTTTGCGCTTTTCGAGTCCACTACTCATCACTTCAATACACCACGAGGATCCAACCCGTCTTCCTACGGAGGAGCCATCCTCGGCACTCACACTATCTTGAGGCTTTTAGTAGTATCCATTTACTTGTCTATGAGCTGTATAAGCAACCAAGTAGTCCTTTACATGAATGGCCTATTCGAATAGATGATGTTAACCTGCGGGGTGTACTTCTTCATACATGTTTCCACCACTTAGCGTCACGCACGACATGTGCTCGGCGGACTTCAGCAAGCGGCGTGGATGTAGACCACGACCTACCTGAACACCTAAGTCTCTAATCCGGGTTTATCGCCTATTTGGGTTCCATCTATGAGGAGTTCGGCGAAGTCTCGCTCACAGCCCCCAAGCGATGTGAACAAGGTTCCCGAGATACCAAGCGGGCATCCGGTACACCGACCACGTACCTACCGCATCACAGCCCACCCCTACGGTCAGCGCTGTCCACGGCCTCCAGTGAGCTACAAACACGAAACTACTTGCAACTCTGGACGAGAGGACTAGGGTGCATAAGAAGTCGGCGGGGTCATATTTGAGGGCCCAATGTATGGTAGTAGCTGATTCTTAAATCACACATACAGATCTCGATTGCTTAGGGCGGCCTCAATGAGACAACCCACCATGTACTCCTACATGGCCTCTCATCGATACCTTTACCAAATCGTGTTCAACACCTTACTCTCATCTTGACTCGATCATTTCACTCTAGCCATCACCGGATGAACGGACGACACGACTCTAAGCATAGCGAGGCATAGCAAGGTAGGAACAACACAATCATATGGCTCAATCAACTCCTACACATGCTAGTGGGTTTCATCTAATTCTTGTGGCAATGTGGTCATCGGAGAAATGGGTTCAACTACCGCAGCACCAGCCAGTTTGAATCGCGTTGTCTTAATGCGATGCGCGAGCGAGGAGCAAGAACATGGGATTTTATCGGTATGATCAAATGGTTGGTTGCTTGCACGGCGGTTCGATGTCTGGTATTGCTCTTCGTCGGGGTTATCACGGTACTCCTCGAGGCGAGAACACTGCATGAGAACACCGATACACAAGCATTACCAAACAATATGCAACAATATGATGCATGCATGAGACATAGCATATATGAGTGTGTTGGGCTAATGCAACTAAGACGAGATGAGTTTGAAGCATTTTGAACCAAAGATGCAATTTCCAAACTCATATATGATCATTAGGGTGCTTTAACTTGTTCTGCCATAAACAGTAGGTTGGCTTCTGTAAACATGCATGAAACCTGTACAGATGGAAAGATTGGATTTTTCTGATCATTTTCATATATAATTTGTTTCATTTGGATTCTGGTTGATTTTATATGAATTTTTGAAGTTTGAAACATTTTACGGAATTTCTGTGTAAAAATAATTCGATAATTAAATTCTTGCGTCGGCACTATGTCATGATAGCGTCGGTGGTCAGCGGGCTGGTCAGGTCAAACTGACCGATGGGTCCCACATGTCGGTGCGATTAGTTTAGTTAGGATTTAATTAAAACTAAACTAAGTTAATTAACAGTTGGCCCACTTGTCGTGACACCTGTAGTCGACTTTGGGCCCACCGTGGTCAAAGTCGAGTCAAACCAGCGGCGTTTAGCCGCGGCCGAACCCGGCAGCGGCGGAAGTGGTTTTGGCCGTTCCGGCCACCAAATAGTCGCGGAGGCCACGGAGTGGCGAGGGCGAGCGAGCTCTTGGCGAATCCGTTGGGGTCGAGGTGGCGGAGTTGGTGCAGCGGCGACTTTGGCGGCCACCGGAGTTGGTGAAGGTGAACTCGAGGTAGAGTGTGCGGTGAGTCGCGGGGAGTGCAGTTAGGTCAGCGTCGTGGTGAGCGCGATGGACACGGTGAAAATGGCGAAGGGTGGCGGGAACACGTCGGCGACAAAGGTCCTGACAGCAGCGTCGAGTGAGCCGTGTGCTCGTTGTGGTGCCGCAGGGCGAAGGAGAAGGTGGGAAGGTAGCCCAGCTCACGGCGGTCTCGGCAGGACGGTCGGCGTGGTCAGGGAACGAGCGATCGGCGGCGGCGGCGAAGGATCTCGGCGGTGGCGCTTGAGGCGAGGTTGGTGCGGCGGCGAGCGCCTGTGGCGCTTCGGGGCTCGGCTAGCTCAAAAGGTGGGCGGCGGCGAGCTCACAGACCGCAGTGGCGGCGTGGAACAATGGAGGCCTTGACTCTGGCGGTCTTGGCGGCAGTGGCGTCGGTCATGGCGTGGGGCCTTGAGGAAGGCAATTTGGAAAGGAGAGGCGTCAGAAGTGCGGGAGAGAGAGGAGTGATCCCGTCGTGGCATGCGAGGAAAGCGGTGAGGCGGCGGCGGTCGTGGCACCCATGCGGTGCTCGCCGTCGAGCACCTGCTACACTGCACAGTCGACAAGCAGCTCCTTGGCCTTGGCCTGGCTGGGCTGGGCCGGGTGGGCTGGCAGTAAATTTTTTTTCCTTTCATTTTCTTTTCTATTTTTACGTAACTTTGTTGAATTATTTAAAATACCTAGGGTTTTAAAATTCACCAAACTACTCTGGTCCATTGTTGGAATATTTCCAACATGAAACATTTAGATTGGGAATATTTGGACATTTGAAATATTTTATAAATTTTAAATGCCCAAATTCAAATAATTATGATTTAATCCAAAGACCTTAGGATGACCTAGGAAATTGTGCATCACTTTTGGCGGAGGTTACGAACCAAGACAAAAATGATGGACATTTTAGAAAGAGCATTTCAGGTTCATCGAAAATATTTTTAGTGAACCCTAGTTTGTTCGAGAGAAATTTGGGGTTACAGCAATCCCATTTCAGGTTTCTGTTGAAAAAAATAGACATGATGCAACACTCTAATGCATGAACTAGCTAGGGTGTGACAGTAGTATAACATGTACATAACCACACCATGTGTATCACTGTTATATATATTCACACATGCGTCGGTTTAAAACACTATGATAAATTCTTCAAATATCCGAATTCACTTTTTATAATGAAGTATGATCTCTACTCGTCTTTTACACCCACACAATCCTCTTATCTTTGTAGCTAGCGCTAACTTTCTCTCGTTCATGCACACGCTCGCATCCCTCTCACCCTCCCTCAGCATTCTCTAGCTCCATCGCACAAATTCATCTTTTCACTTTAGGTAGTTCACCCACGGTGTGTGTAGGCCCCCCAGCTCCTTCTTTACGGCACACATCGATCGATATGCCTCTCTAGCCAGGTGTGCCTAGCACAAACACAAGCTTCCCCTCTTCTCTTATCACCATCCATGCCTCACTCCCACCACTCTTTTCATCGATCTCGTCCTCGCACACTCCTTCCCCCTCGATATAGTATGCCTCTCGTACCACCTCCTAGATGCATCCCTCTCTCTCTATCCTTCTCCTCGTGCCTCATTTGCTTCTAACACACACATGCATGTATCTGTCGATCTCCCGACATATACCTAGATCGAGTTTAACTATCCCCCATCGATCGGCGTACCTCACAAGTTATGTCTCTCCTTTCTCTAACAAAGGGTGATTGATCTTCCTATGTAATTCGTCACCTTACCACAGCCATATCGTCCCCCTCATCATTCGTGCATGCCTCTGACTGTCTCTCTGCATACGTGCACAAACAACAAGCAGCCATCTCCTCTCTTATTGATATTGCGGGCGTGCCCTCCGTTTGTCTAGCAAGCCTATCCCACCATTTGTTAGAAGCAACTCCACTACCAACCCCTCCAACACTCTAGCTCTATCTCTCTCCCAACCTTATTCCTCTCCTACACGTATGCATGGATGCCGATCGATCTCCCTTAATACATGAGGCAGATCGAACTCCTTAATACATGAGGTAGGCCTCTCTCCTCCTCCACACATATACCAACCATTGTACCTCTATAGTTAGTTGGGCCTCCCTCTTCCCCCACCACACACCGATAGTCGGGCTGTAGGTAGGTATCCATGCCACGAGACAAAGCTGCACATGTCCCTCTCACGTTCGATGGGCCAGCCACTCTATATCTTTGGCGTGGGCACACACAAATTTGATGGCACTCTTTATCGATCATGCAGCACACACACACATCATCCCTCTCTTGATTCTATGGACACCTCAAGCCAATGATACCTCCACTCTCTTCTCGTAGATCGCCCCCTCTATATATATGTTATATCCAGGACTCTATTTCACACACATTGCATATGTTACATTTTTTGATTGACCCCCCTCCCCAAAAAACTCTCACGAACCCACACACTATATCTCTCTAGGTTTGTCTCTCTCACACAACTCCACGTGGGTGGTGTCGTATCAAAGAAGATAATAGGTGCACCGTGCGTACTCACGCTTTGTGCCCACCCACACCAGCGAGTACGGTGGAGCTCATTTCTTCTGAAATGGCAGCCACGTGCTAATTTGAATGCCGTAGCAGTTGTTTACCTAGGAGGTCATGTACCCAGCGTGCCGAAACAAAGTTCAACTTGACATGTTGCGCATTATTTTTAAATAAAGTTATAGCACTCAATAGCGCATTACACAGAATATAAAGCGATTTTATGGAGAAAAAGGTAGTCCGCTCCACTATATACAATGGAGCTGCGTGCACTGTTTGTCGCTCTTGAGTATCTCACACAAGGTTGCGGTGGCTCTCTCTCTCTCTCTCTCTCTCTCTCTCACCATTGGTCCTGATTCGGCGCATCCCATCCGCCGAGGAAAGGGAGGAAGTGCATCGTTTCTCCGTTCGGCGGCACGGAGTATGCGTCCCAATCTGCGATACCGTTGTTCTCTCTAACCAAGCTCCGGCCGCAGCGGGGCCTCGCCACCTGCTTTCGGCGGCCTTGATATGGGCGATTCCGCCGCCGCCGCTCACCTAGTTACATCCGGCGACCTCGGGTATCCCCTTGGCCTTGCTCCTTGCCCGTCTTCCCATGTCATTTGCATGTGGATCTTCCATAGTTCTTTGCCCAAAATGTAGCTCGTCGGCGTACTTTCCATATTGCAATCTCGTCCTCACCTTGTTTTAGACAAACACAACCGTGTTGTTATCTTCCCTTAGGACAAGGAATATGCTTCTTTTTTGTCGTGCATGTGTCATCAAGCTGTTATTGGCGATAATTGTTTCCTTTCTACCTCTTTTTTGCAAGCAGGGCTATCTATTTCACCTTGTTGCTATTGCGACCTTTTGGTGAACTGCACAAATCACTTTTTTCTTAAGAGTGTTTTGTGCGGTTGTATAAAAATGTCACGAGGCAGCGTCTCTACATTCGGTCTTGTTGCACAAAGGGAGATTGGTTTTGCTCTATCCTCCTCATCCAACTCCGAGCCTAATCTCCTCCAACTAGTTAGTCTTAAGAGAGACTGCAAAGGTGACCGGCTTCTATTTGTCGGTTTATTGTTTCATCAGCAGTCCTCTATTATCGTAATCACACTTAATATCTTTGGAACAGGGACGCTCGGCTCTATTTTAGTGGAACTTCACAAAATGATTGGAATGTTGCATGCTCCAGACAACTACTTTTTTCCCAACATGCCTTGTTGATTTAGACAGAGCTGGGGGGACGTTGCTGCCAATGAAAGCATGGATCAATTTTAATTTAACACCTTCTCACAACTCTGTCTTCAGTTGTGATGTAAATACTAGCTCTGATATGCTAATAATTGGCATACATTAGCAAGGAAGTTAGTTTTTTATTGTTTCCAAAAGAGCATCGATGACAAGACACACGAAACAAAAGCTGAAAGCTCACACCATTGTACAATTTCATGTCACTGGAAAATTATTTGTATAGTATGTAAATTATGTAAACAAATGATGGAAGCTTGATAGCATTGCCGAAGCCTCTTGACATCCGGTCCATGTGCCATGCACAAAATTATACTCCTTAGTTCCTAAATATTTTTCCTTTTACAAATTTCAAATGGGCATATTTTAGAGTGTAGATTCACTCATTTTGCATATGTGTACTCCCTCCGTTCCTAAGTACTCTATTCGTCTTTCTAGAGATTTCAACAAGTGACTACATACGAAGCAAAATGAGTGAATCTACACTCTAAAATATGTCTTTATACATCCTTATGTATTAGTCCATTTGAATCTCTAAAAAGACAAATATTTGAGTAGTCACTCGTTGAAATCTCTAGAAAGACAAATATCCCGGAGTATATTTAAGAACCGAGGGGGTAGTGCACAACCGCATTGGAGACTCAGCCCGGTCGTTGCGCCGCATTAATAGTGAGTAATGAGCACTCAAATCATAAGCCCCACCTTTCCACTGTAACTTGCTCGGAAGAAGCAACCATCAATACACTCTTATTTGAATCCGCTCATACTACTCCATTTGTCACTGTTTATAGAGCGCGCTTCAGAAAAAAGCAAAAAAAATCAGTGGGACCAAGGCAACTAGCGATCGTCCTGAAAAATAGCATTGGTAGTTATAGCACGGAGTCTACTAGAGAATAATGCATACACACATGCATGCGGTGCTTCGCCCGGTACACACATGCATGCACTTACTCCACTCCGTAGTAGTAGTACATCGAGAAAATTATGGACTTGATTGTGGTTACCATGCCCTAATTAATTAAGCATTAAACCAAGCAGCGTCTAAAGCCTCTTTGGTGGTGGAAATGCATTGATAGAAATGCATCATAATGAAGCGGCATACACGTAAAGCTGTGGCGGAGGGAGGTAGTATGAAGGTGCAAAACCAAATGCGCATATGGTTAGTCGGTCGGCGCACCTCCTCTTGGCATATCAGCGACATGGGGGCGAGTGTGAGCAAACAGATCTCAATTGGCGGCAAAGAGCCAACCGCCGTTCCTTGAGAAGAGCGAGGCGAGAACACAGAGCGGGCTCACCACAGAGGCCAAGATATATTTGAGCTTGGTTGGTTGATCGATATCATCGGTACATGTTGGGCTGCCGTTTTCCGCCCTTCTCCGGATAAATGTGTACTTTATCGGAGATTAAAAAATAAAATCTGGCGGCTCCACCATGCGGTTCTAGTAGTAGTACTACTCGTACTACTAAACCTTGCGCAGCTCTTTGCCTCTTCGTGAAGTCGAACAATGATGGTACTCGCATGTTGGGTACTACGATGTATGCCTCGACAATCTAACACGAATGGGTGATGCATGTCCGCGAGGTAGGTTGCATTAGTCAAAAGCGTGGCGAGCTTCACCTTGTCTGCAAGCTTCTCCTTGTTACTGCGAGTTGTGGGACACACCAAAAGTAGTGCTAGTCCATACTCCCTCCTTTCCGGTTAATATGGCTTAATCTTTTTCTTTGGTAAATGAGAGAGCTTTATTCATATATCGCATTCTTAGGAGGATCCGCCAAGACACGGGTCACTAGGAAGTGAGTACCCATAAAAAAAAAGTATGAGCGAGGTGTTTCATCAAGCCGACTCTCGGCCACATTCAAAGTGCAGCAAGCACGGTTCGCACGAAGATGTGCCGCAAGGTTTGCTGACCTGTTTACATGCTGAATAACAAAAAAGGAGGAAATATTACCATGCGCTCCTATTCGTAACAGGATATGAGCTAGAATTAAGCGAGAATTGTGGCGAGTGTTCCATGCAATCAACTTCCATTATCACATGCAAGAACCCTCGAAGAGAACCAAATGTCTTGAAGATTGCTTTATCACATTTTAAAATTATAATAAGAGTGCAGACGCTCCTCCATCCGGTTCCTAGTACTAGTATAGTACATACCTCTATAGACTATAGTAGTAGTACTAGTACTACTAGTAAACTTTAAACTTGGCTGTTAGCCTATTAGGAAGTCGAACAATAATAGTACTAGTAGTATAGTGTATGCTTACGGCAATCGACACCAAATTAAGCGTTGCCGTCCACGCTTTGGCGAGGAGAGCTTGCATTAGTCAAAAGTTTAGCCTTGTCCTGCAAGCCACAGGCGCAAGCTTCTCCGTCTGCAACCTTCTCCTCGTTCGGCAAGTTGGCGGGACACTGCAAAGTAATGCTAGTCCATCTGCCTCCTCTCCGGTTAATATGGCTTAATTTCAAACAAGATAAATACAACATGCTGTCACTATATATTTGTAAAAATATGGTCGATGGACTTCATCGCTCATTCGCTCGGTATATATATTTTCCGGTGTTTATCGGTCACTAGCTCACCACGGTGAGTATCGTGTGCATGCGTGTAAGTTGAGCACTTGGCGTGATCGTGCGTGTTCCATCATGTGCTCGGACATGCATGCATTAGGCGTCGCATGCGTTTTGCGTCCATGTGTATGTGTATTTGTTGCATACGTGGGGAGTACATGTAGGGGCCACTAAGGGCAGTCAAATCACGATAAGTTAGTCGGGAGAAGCAACCATCATTTCACTCTTCAATGACACGTCGCCAATATAAAATGATTGATATGAAGAAAAAAACCCACTATATATACACTAGCAGAGGCCTAAGCTACAAGCTTGCTTTCTTAGGTTGCTCTCTTCACAAGCATAGAGCAGCGGGCCTGATCCTGCGGTGGGGAAGGAACAATGTTACTGCGTGAAGCCTTGATCGACATAGGCGAGGAAGAACCCACGGTCGGTGCATCCCAATCGGCGTCACGCGGTATGGGCCGATCCAGCGTCCCAAGCGCCCTTCTAGCTACAGCCCGGCGTCCCGGGTAGTCCATATTCCTTTTGGAGCGGCTTGCTCCCTTTGCCGTAGCTCCATCTCCATGTTGATCTTTCTCTACTTCTACGGCTTCTACTTGTGATGAGTTTATGTCTCATGAACTAGTGCGATACTATTATTCTAATCACACTTCTTCAATATCTTTGCCATCAAGGATGCTCGGTCGATTTTAGTGGAGCGCATAAAAGCATCATATGATCCGAGGGTGCCGGCGGTCTTTCCTTGACGGGTTCTACGGCGAGGAAATTAAATCCTGTTTAGGGTTTAGGCTTTAAGTCGTAGTGACCCCATCGGTAGTTTTTCTTTCGTTGCGCTCTCACAACTTTTGTCTTTAGTTGTGAAGTAAATATTAGCTATGATCGTGAATCATTGAGATGCATGAGCATGCGTGTTAGTTTTCCTTTGTATTTGATGGAATGTTGTAGCAGGGCAACCTTGGAATAGGAATGAAAATGGAGTGGAAAGTTTCCGTTTTCGGAGAAAAAATGGAAGCGAGAGAAACCAACATTTCGTTTACGTTGGATCGCGCCATCGAGCAAAACCAGCGTTTAAATCATGTGTGTCGTGTTAGTGTCTCACCCTCCTCCACGGCTCGACCCCACCGGTCGCTTCGGCATGCCACTCACATAAGCGAGTATCGATAACTTTCCCTTTGCTTGTCGATGGATCGGGTCATGGAGTACTAGCACTCTTTGGAAGAGATTGGCGAGTTGGGGAGGACAGCTAGCTATATACGGACTCCCAGAACTTTTTACATGCATGTTGTAGCGGCTATTGCGACCTTTGAACATGGGTAATCGCATGCACTAGGAAGCGGCGGCAGGCGGCGCTCCCTCGACGCCGCGCCACTTCAATGCCGGCTCCAGTGAGAGGTCGCGTTCGCTCTGGACGGGCATGAATGCGGCATTGACTGTTTCTGGCGGGAAGCACGTGCGGGTGATGAAGAGGGTTCGGGTTGGTCAGGACCGGCCGTGGCAGTGGTCCGGACGTTCGCAAACAAGAGATGTTGTATGGTAACATTGCTGCGGATATAATTAACAACGTAAATAATGTGCCAGTTGGAAAAATATGATTGGAGATGGAGATGGAAACGAAATTTTATGTAAACACAGATATGCATGTCTATGTCTATGTGTGTGTGCAGCGACTCTCATGACACAGGCGGGGCATGTTTTTGATCGAGTTTTCTTTCTTGATACGTTAAAAATTGTCCTTGATTTTCGTTTCTTTTTTCGAGGGAGCAGCGTATTCTATTTAAAACCACTGCTATGGAGAGATTTTTTTTACTCCATTATAGCCTCTTGTTTGATAGAGTTTCTCGTGTCTCGCTCTCTCACCCTCTCCATATCAAAACAAGATGACAGTGTCCACCCTATCTCTCTACTCACTGTTGGTCACAGATCCGGCCGAATCCCGTCCGCTGCGGGAGGTGAGGAGGTGCAGCGTTGACGTTTGTCGGATTTTGGGTTCCGGCAAACCCTTGAGGTTCGAACTCTAGGGTGGGCACGAAGATCTTTCCCCTACCAGCTCATGTTTCGAAGGCTCGCAAGGAATCTAAGCTAGAAAGAAGAACACACAAGGGACACGAGGTTTATACTGGTTCAGGCCACCATTGTGGTGTAATACCCTACTCCAGTGTGTGGTGTGGTGGATAGCCTCAGGGGCTGATGATGAACAGTACAAAGGGAGAATAGCCTCGCGAGAGGCTGTTCTTGAGCTGGTGCGATGAACTGCTTGGGTGAGTTCAATCGCTTCTCTCTATCTCTCTCTCTATCTCTCTGATCGATCCGTCCCCCTTTTGCCCTGTCGTGGCTAGCTCTATTTATAGAGGGAGGCCCTGGGCCTCTTCCCAAATAATGAGTGGGAAGGGCGCCAACAACTGGCCATTTTGAAGGGGAACATCTAGTACACTTATCTGACTAAAGTTGGTCTCGGCTGCCAAAGGCTCGGCGATGGCGCCACCTTGGGCTCCACGATGACCTCCATCCTGCCATTCTGCTGGTCTTGGTCTTGTTGCACGAAGCGGTAACCTTTGCACGATGCCTTGGCCTGTGCTTGCCCCCTTTGCACCGAAGTGGAAACAAGGACCTGCGCATGCGGCGCCCTTTGGCGCCCTCGATTGTCATGGCTTGCGTCATGGGCTCTCGCGAGTGCCCTTGCCTTGATCTCTCCGCCTCCTCGCGAGCACTTTGATGAGGCTGCTTACGAGAAGCTTCCTGTCGTCCGACCAGCGAGCTTGGCCCTCGCGAGGTCTTGAGCTTGGTGATGAAGCTGGGTTGCCTTTGGGCCCCACTTGAGCCCGCCCGCGAGCTGCAAGCGAGCAAGTCTGGGGACCCCATCCCAGAAGCGCCGCAGTAGCCCGGGCCCAAAGCGCGCCGGACAACAGCAGAGAAGTGAAGTGGCAAGTGCGAAGTGTCGCGGGTCCCAATAGCCTGCGGCCTTGAGCGCCACGTGGCGATTGATTGGATGTGGGCGTCTCCACTTCCCCACGACGCCTCGGCAACCACACGACTTGACAAGTCCCTACATGCAAAAACGGGTCATGATTACCTGCGATCGTGGAGGCCGGCGGTTGGCCTTCTCCGGCTATAAGTACGAAACGATGTGAGCCCTTTCAGTCCATTCCTTCCTGCTACTCCTTTCTCTCCATCCCGGCTACTCGCCATCCCCATGGCACCGCCGAAGAGTTCTCGGCCGTGGAGAAGGAAAGGCTCATCGGGAAGGGCGACTCTCCCCGACCAAAAGCGGCGGGGCGCCCCATAAGCATCCTGCGGCCTCGCGATGGCTTCCCTTGATCGTGGAAATGGCCCCTGCGTGGTGATGGCGCCGGTCACCAATGGGAGGAATGCCATGGCTGCTTGCGCCCTAGGACACGCTTCCGCTCGGCGGAGAGTGCTGCTTGGAGTTAAATCGTGTGGTGGCGGACCCGGCAGGCACCTAGCTCGGCTTCCTCACTTCTTTGTGGGTGAACTTCGGCGGGCGCTCAGGCGACCCTCGGCTTCAGGCGGGCGGTTGCTGCGCGGAGGCCTCCTGGGCTTCACTAGAGGTCTCCATCGCCGGGAATGCGGTACGACCCATGGTGGCAAATGTTTGCCGTCTTGGCGTGGCCTAAGCCAGCGATGCACCATGCACTTCAAGTTAAGCGGTGATGCCACCCTCTCGTGAGGTGTTAGGGAAAACGGTCGCCCGTCTTGGGTGCTGCCCTAAGACGATGACCGCGGCCGTGTGCCCAGCCCCGGCGTTGATCAGGATGAAGATGGCGGCTGGCGCGCGGTCAGCGGTGCTCGGGGCTCGCCAAGCTTCGGCGACTCTCCTTCGGACAGCAGCTCCTCTAGCGGTGGCCGCAACCAGCCCCCACGCCGTCGCGCCCGCCTGGGGGAAGGTAGCGGGTCAGTCCGCTGTTGCGCCTCGGTGAAGCGAGAGAAGGGATCCGACTAAGCTCCGGAGGCAGTACGAGCCCTCGCCGCGAGTTGATGCCGAGCAAGTCATGCCTATTTTGTTTTTCTTCCTTCCCTGCGCAAAAAAGTAATGTCGGGCCCGTGGGCGTGTTGAACTGTTGCTGTTAATTATCATGTTGTTTCCGCTATTTCTATGTTGTGTTCCCGTGCCGCATGCCCATGTGCGAGAACTACTTAGCTCGGGGAGGCTTGTCGCGGTCCTCGCCTCCGAGGCGAGAGCCCGCTGTCGCTTCATGTCTGCAAGGATTAGTCGGAGGGTAGCTTCGGTCTCGGTTGTGGGGGCGACCGACCCAGTCTGTGCTCGCGTCCACGATGCCCGTGGGGACGCAATTTGGGGCGCTCCGTAGCTTGACTTCGGATAGGAAGCTTCAAATGGTAGGGGCGAAAACACTCGCCAAAGGTGCCTCGCAACTCCCTCGCGAGACTTGCGAGAGAAAATGAGGCAATTGAGTAAAAAAGGCAAAGAGTCACAAGCTAGAGACGACAACAGCTCAAATAAAACTTCAAATAGGAACGAACAAGCCAACTGCAGAAAGCAAATGAAAAAGGCGCGTCCAGCACCTAATCTAGTCTTGACATCTTCTCACCGGTAGCGAAGCTAAGTGCTGCTTGGGCGTGGGCGGGATCACTTGAGGCCGAGGCGACGCTGCGGAGACTCGGGGCATGTACAGCCCCACTCATTATTATGTGAGAGTGTCACAGGCGGCGAGCTTCACGAGGCGTGGCCTTCTTCACGAGGCACGGGCCTTTTCCAAAAGCGGCGGCTTCACGGGCATTAGCCTTCTTCACGAGCACGGGCCTTTTCCAAAATCGGCAGCTTCACGGGCGTGGCCTTCTTCACGAGCACGGGCCTTTTCCAAAATCTGGCGGCTTCACGGGCATTGGCCTTCTTCACGAGCACGGGCCTTTTCCATAGCCTTGGGCCTCGCTCGAGTAGAACAACCGGAGATGTTGAATGTTCCACAGCGTTACGGATGGGTACCCCTCCTAGGTCTCCAAGCGGCGGGCGGGCACTGAAACATGAACAACCTTGAATGGGCCCTCCCACATGGGAGAGAGCTTGTGCAACCCCTCACTGGAAGGACCCGTCTGAGCCACGAGGTCCCCTACCCCAAGAGTTAAGGCGGATGTTGCAGCGATGGTACCGCCCTTGAGATCCTGTTGATACCTTGCCGCCCATGCCACGGCCTCTCGGCAGCGTTCCTCCCCGGCGAGATCCGTCCCCACATGGCGTCTGCTGCGTCTCGTCGAGCGCGGGACCCGTGCGAGCGATGCGACCTCGTGAGGAGGGCGGCCTAAGCTCCATAGGCGAGGAAGAGCGGGGTTTACGAAGGAAATATGCCCTAGAGGCAATAATAAAGTTATTATTTATTTCCTCATATCATGATAAATGTTTATTATTCATGCTAGAATTGTATTAACGGAAACATGATACATGTGTGAATACATAGACAAACATAACGTCACTAGTATGCCTCTACTTGACTAGCTCATTAGTCAAAGATGGTTATGTTTCTAACCATAGACATGTGTTATCATTTGATTAATGGGGTCACATCATTAGGAGAATGATGTGATTGACATGACCCATACATTAGCTTAGCACTTGATCGTTTAGTATATTGCTATTGCTTTCTTCATGACTTATACATGTTCTGTAACTATGAGATTATGCAACTCCGTTTACGGAGGAACACTTTGGGTGCTACCAAGCGTCCTGCGTGTTGGGTGATTATAAAGAAGTACTACAGGTGTCTCCAAAGGTACATGTTGGGTTGGCGTATTTGAGATTAGGTTTTGTCACTCCGATTGTGGGAGGTATCTCTGGGCCCTCTCGGTAATGCACATGACTATAAGCCTTGCAAGCAATGTAGCTAATGAGTTAATTACGGAATGATGCATTACGTAGCGAGTAAAGACTTGTGTTGGGGGCGTAGTAATTTCAAAATTTTCCTCGCTACGCAAGATCATGGTGATGCATAACAGCGAGAGGAGAGTGTTGCCTCGTACCCTCGTGAACCGAAGCGGAAGCATTGACTGGCGTAGAGGAAGTAGTCGTCGTCCTCCGGTCCAACCGATCCAAGCACCGTTACTCCGGCACCTCCGAGTTCTTGACAGCGTACAGCTCGATGGCGCACCCTCGATCTCAATCCGGTAGAGGCTCAGGGGAGTTCCGTCGACCCGACGACATGGTGGCGATCTTGATGTTCTCTGTCGCGGGGCTTAGCCTAGCACCGCTACAATATGATCGAGGTGTAATATCGTGGAGGGCACCGCTGCGGCTAAGGCGATCAATGATCAACTTGTGTGTCCTAGGGTGCCCCCTACCCCGTATATAAAGGATGGAGGGAGGAGGTGTCCGGCCTCAAAGGCGCGCCATAGGGGCCTTGAAACCTACTCAAGTAGGTTTCCCTCTCTTTCCTTATCTTATTTGGAGGGAAGGAAGGAGTACTAGTATTAGGAAGTAGTACTAGTAGTAGGAATAGGAAGAGGGAAGGAGAAAGGAAAGGGGGCGGCCCCCCTCCCAATTGGATTGGGCTTGGGGCGCGCCCCCTCCTTATTCCTTCTCCTTCCTCCTACATGGGCCCAATAAGGCCCATATACCTCCCGGGGGTTCAGGTAACCTCCGGGCTCAAACTTCTCAGAACCTTTACGGTGTCCAAATATATCCGTCAATATATCAATCTTTATGTCTCGACCATTTCGAGACTCCTCGTCATGTCGTGATCATATCAGGGACTCGAACAACCTTGGTACATCAAAAACATAAACTCATAATATAAGCATCATGAAACCTTAAGCGTGCGGACCCTACGGTTTGAGAATAATGTAGACATGACGAGACATGTCTACGGTCAATAACCAATAGCGGGACCTAGATGCCCATATTGGTTCCTACATATTCTCTGAAGATCTTTATCGGTCGAAACCGCCTGACAACATCGTTGCTCCCTTTGTCATCGGTATGTTACTTGCGAGATTCGATCGTCGGTATCAATACCTAGTTCAATCTCATTACCGACAAGTCTCTTTACTCGTTCCGTAATACATCATCTCACAACTAACTCATTAGTTGAAATGCTTACAAGGCTTAAGTGATGTGCATTACGAGGAGGGCGAGAGATACCTCTCAGGCATTAGGAGTGACAAATCCTAATCTCGAAATCGCCAACTCAACAAGTACCTTCGGAGACACACTGTAGAGCACCTTTATAATCACCCGATTACGTTGTGACGTTTGGTAGCACACAAAGTGTTCCTCCGATAGCAGGAGTTGCATAATCTCATAGTTATAGGAACATGTATAAGTCATGAAGGAAGCAATAGCAACATACTAAGCGATCATGTGCTAAGCTAACGGAATGGGTCATGTCAATCGGATCATTCAACTAATGATGTGACCTTGTTAATCAAATAACAACTCCTTGTTCATGGTTAGGAAACATAACCATCTATGATTAACAAGCTAGTCAAGTAGAGCATACTAGTGACACTCTGTTTGTCTATATATTCACACATGTATTATGTTTCAGGTTAATACAATTCTAGCATGAATAATAAACATTTATCATGATATGAGGAAATAAATAATAACTTTATTATTGCCTCTAGGGCATATTTCCTTCAACTTGCCGGTAACGAGATTGAACTAGGTATTGGATACCGACGATGGAATCTTGGGCAAGTAACATACCGATGACAAAGGGAACAACGTATGTTGTTATGCGGTTTGACCGATAAAGATCTTCGTAGAATATGTAGGAACCAATATGGGCATCTAGGTTCCGCTATTGGTTATTGATCGAGAATAGTTCTAGGTCTAGTCTACATAGTTCTCGAACCCGTAGGTCCTTGCAACAACGTTACGATGGCGGTTTTATTATGAGTTTATAAGTTTTGATGTGCGAAGTTTGTTGAGTCCGGATATGATCCGCGGACATGGCGAGAGTCTCGAAATGGTGAGCATAAAGATTGATATATTATGCGACTATATTCGGACACGGGCGTTCGGGTGGTTTGGAGAAAACCGAAGTCTTGGGAGGTTCTGGAACCCCCAGGAGAATGGTGGCCTTAGTGGGCACTGATGGGAGAGAGGGCAGCAGCCAGGAGGTGGCGCCCCCCTTGAGAGTCGGGTGGACTAGGGGAGGGTGCGGCCCCCCTTCCTCTCCCTCTCCTCTCTTTCCTCCCCTTCCTCCTTCCTAGTGGGACTAGGAAGGGAGTCCTACTCCCACTAGGAGGAGGACTCCCCCTCCTAGCGCCCCCCTAGGGCGGCCCGGCCTCACCTCTTGCTCCTTTTATGCTCTGAGGGGCAGGGGCACCCTAGAGACACACAAGTTGATCTCGGATGGCTCCTTAGCCGTGTGCGGTGCCCCCTCCACCATATTACACCTCGGTCATATCGTCGCGGAGTTTAGGCGAAGCCTGCGCGATGAAGCATCATCATCGTCCTGCACGCCCGTCGTCTTGTGGAACTCATCCCGACACTTTGCTGGATGGTCAGGGGATCGTCATCGAGCTGAACATGTGCTGAACTTCCGGAGGTGCCATCGTTCGGTACTTGGATCGGTCGGATCGTGAACCTCGACTACATCAACAGCGTTGTCATGCGCGCTTCCGCTTCACGGTCTCACAGTGCGTGGACAACACTCTCCCCTCTTGTTGCTATGTCATCACCATGATCTTGCGTGTGCATAGGAAATTTTTGAAATTACTCGTTTCCCCAGCGGTGGCATCCGAGCCATGTTTTATGCGTAGATGTCATATGCGAGTAGAACACGAGTGAGTTGTGGGCGATACAAGTCATACTACTTACCAGCATGTCATACTTTGGTTGGCGGTATTGTGAGATGGGCGGCGGACCAACATTCAGCGTGCAGCTTACTGGCGAGACTGGTTTCACCGTTCTGAGCACTTTCGTGCTTAAAGGTGGCTGGCGGGTGTCTGTCTCTCTCACTTTAGCTGAATCAAGTGTGGCTCGCCCGGTCCTTGCGAAGGTTAAAACAGCACTAACCAGCGAACTATCGTTGTGGTTTTGATGCGTGGTAAAGCGGTTCTTGCTAAGCCCGTAGCAATACGTAAAATTTGCAACAACAAAGTAGGGGCGTCTAACTTGTTTTGCGAGGGCATGTTGTGATGTGATATGGTCAAGGCGTGATGCTATATTTTATTGTATGAGATGATCATGTTTTGTAACGAAGTTATCGGCATTGGCGGGAGCTATATAGTTGTCGCTTTATTGTATGAAATGCAAGCATACTGTAATTGCTTTACTTTATCACTAAGCGGTAGTGATAGTCGTAGAAGCAATAGATGGCGTAACGACAACGATGCTACGATGGAGATCAAGGTGTCACGCCCGGTGACAATGGTGATCAGCGGTGCTTTGAAGATGGATATCACAAGCACAAGATGATGATGGCCATATCATATCACTTATATTGATTGCATGTGATGTTTATCCTTTATGCATCTTATCTTGCTTTGATTGGCGGTAGCATTTTAAGATGATCTCTCACTAAAATTATCAAAAGTGTTCTCCTGAGTATGCACGTTGCGAAAGTTCTTCGTCTTTGAGACACCACGTGATGATCGGTGTGATAGGCTCTCGTTCAAATACAGCGGGTGCAAAACAGTTGCTGCAGCGGAATACTCGAGTTAAACTTGGCGAGCCTAGCATATAACAGATATGGCCTCGGAACATGGAGGCCGAAGGTCGGCGTGAATCATATAGTAGATATGATCAACATATTGATGTTCACCGTTGAAACTACTCCATCTCACGTGACGATCGGACATGGTGTAGTTGATTAGAGGATGTCTATCTAAGTGGAGTTCTTAAGTAATATGATTAATTGAACTTAAATTTATCATGAACTTAGTACTGATAGTATTTTGCTTGTCTATGTTTGTTATAGATAGATGGCTCGTGTTCTTTGTTAGTTGAATTTTAATCGTTCCTTGAGAAAACAAAGTTGAAAGATGATGGTAGCAATTACATGGTGGGTCCGTAACACGAGATTATCCTCATTGCTGCCTGAGAAAATTACGTCTGGAAGCACGGCGGGTGCCGAGCTCTTTGCTAATTCAACTAACGATGTTAGAGCGTCTGGTAGAGCAAAGGTGATGACTACTTTCGATAGTTCGATTGTGCCATGCTTCTGACCTAGAACCAGGTCTTCAGCGATGTTTTGAGCGTCATGGAGCATATGAGATGTTCAGGAGTTGAAGTTAATATTTCAAGCAAATGCCGGATTGAGAGATATAAAGTCTCCAATAAGTTCTATAGCTGCAAGATGGAGGAGAATAGTCTTTGTCGGTGAACACATACTCAAAATATGCGGGTATAATAATCACTTCATTCAACTAGAGTCAATAATCTAGATTACGGCAATGATTCTAACACCCATGGAGTCTTGGTGTTGATCATGTTTTGCTTTCGTGGAAGAGGCTTAGTCAATGGAGTGCGCAACATTGAGATCCGTATGTATCTTGCAAATCTCTATATCTCCCACGGACTAGATCCGGATGGAATTAGGCGTCTCTTGATGTGCTTGGTTCTCTTGTGAAATCTGGATTCCCGCTAAGGCAATCGCTCGATATTGTCACAAAGATTTTCATTGGACCCGATGCACTAGGTATGACACCTAGATGGGATATGAACTCCTTCATCGAGACTCCTTCATTGGCTGCTTCCAGCAGCTATGTATTCCGCTTCACATGTAGATCCATACGGCGCTTTGCTTTGAACGCACCAATGCGGCTCCACCGTTTAATGTAAACACGTATCCGGTTTGCGATTTAGAATCGTCCGGATCGGTGTCAAAACTTGCATCAGCGTAACCATTTACGATGAGCTCTTTGTCACCTCCATATATGAGAAACATATCCTTAGTCCTTTTCGGGTATTTCGGGATGTTCTTGATGGTTGTCGATGATCCACTCTGGATTACTTTGGTACCTCCTGCTAGACTTATAGCAAGGCACACATCAGTGCAGTACACAGCATTGCATACATGATAGAGCCTATGGCTGAAGCATAGGGAACACTTTTCATTTTCTCTCTATCTTCTGCGGTGGTGGGCTTTGAGTCTTACTCAACTTCACACCTTGTCTGAGGCAAGAACCCTTTCTTTGCTTGATCCATTTTGAACTTCTTCAAAACTTTGTCAAGGTATGTGCTTTGTGAAAGTCAATTAAGCGTCTTGATCTATCTCTATAGATCTTAATGCCCAATATGTAAGCAGCTTCACGAGGTCTTTCATTGAAAACTTTTATTCAAGTATCCTTTATGCTATCCGGAAATTCTATATCATTTCCAATCAATAATATGTCATCCACATATAATATTAGAAATGCTCTGAGCTCCCACTCACTTTCTTGTAAATCTGGGCTTCTCCAAAGTGCATATAAAACCAAATCTTTGATCACACTATCAAAGCGTTTATTCCAACTCGAGAGGCTTGCACCAGTCCATAAATGGAGCGTTGGAGCTTGCACACTTTGTTAGCTCCTTTGGATCGATAAAACCTTACGGTTGCATCATATACAACTCTTCTTCGAGAAATCCATTCAGGAATGCAGGTTTTACATCCATTTGCCAAATTTCATAATCATAAAATCGGCAATTGCTAACATGATTCAGACGGACTTAAGCATCGCTATGGGTGAGAAGGTCTCATCGTAGTCAACCCCTTGAACTTGTCGAAAACCTTTTGCAACAAGTCGAGCTTTGTAAACGATAACATTACCGTCGTCGGTCTTCTTCTTGAAGATCCATTTATTCTCAATTGCTTGCCGACCATCGGGCAAGTCAACCAAAATCCATACTTTGTTCTCATACATGGATCCCATCTCAGATTTCATGGCTTCAAGCCATTTTGCGAATCTGGGCTCACCATCGCTTCTTCATAGTTCGTGGGTTCATCATGATCTAGTAGCATGACTTCGAGAATGGGATTACCGTACCACTCAGTGCGGATCTTACTCTGTTAGACCTCGTGGTTACGTATTAACTTGATCGAAGTTCTATGATCATCATCATCAACTTCCTCACTAGTTGGTTTTGGCGTCCACGAAACCGGTTCTGTGATGTACTATTTTCCAACAAGGGGTAGATACAGATTACCTCATCAAGTTCTACTTTCCTCCCTCACTTCTTTGAGAGAAACTCCTTCTCTAGAAAGGATCCATTCTTAACAGCGAATGTCTTGCCTTGGATCTGTGATAGAAGGTGTACCCAACTGTCTCCTTTGGGTATCCTATGAAGACACATTTCTCGATTTGGGTTCGAGCTTATCGGGTTGAAGTTTTTCACATAAGCATCATAACCCCAAACTTTAAGCGACAACTTTGGTTTCTTGCCAAACCATAGTTCATAAGGTGTCGTCTCAGCAGTTTCGATGGTGCCCTATTTAGCGTGAATGTGGCTGTCTCTAGAGCATAACCCCAAAGCGATAGCGGTAAATCTGTAGAGACATCATAGACCGCACCATATCAAGTAAAATGCGATTCTGACGTTCGGACACACCATTCTGTTGTGGTGTTCGGGTGGCGTGAGTTGTGAAACTATTCCACATTGTTTTAAGTGTAAACCAAACTCGTAACTCAAATATTCTCCTCCACGATCGGATCGTAGAAACTTTATTTTCTTGTTACGATGATTTTCAACTTCACTCTGAAATTCTTTGAACTTTTCAAATGTTTTGGACTTATGCTTCATTAAGTAGATATACCCATATCTGCTTAAATCATCTGTGAAGGTGAGAAAATAACGATATCCATACGAGCCTCAACATTCATTGGACCACATACATACATTGTATGATTTCCAACAAATCTGTTGCTCTCTCCATAGTCACGGAGAGAACGGCGTTTTGGTCATCTTGCCCATGAGGCACGGTTACATAAGTACCAAGTGATTCATAATCAAGTGGTTCCAAAGTCCATAGTATGGAGTTTCTTCATCGCTTTATACCGATATGACCCAAATGGCGATTGCCACAAATAAGTTGCACTATCATTATCAACTCTGCATCTTTTGGCTTCAACACTATGAATATGTGTATCACTACTATCGAGATTCATCAAAAATAGACCACTCTTCAGGGTGCATGACCATAAAAGATATTACTCATATAAATAGAACAACCATTATTCTCGATTTAAATGAATAACCGTCTCGCATCAAACAAGATCCGGATATAATGTTCATGCTCAGCGCTGGCACCAAATAACAATTATTTAGGTCTAATACTAATCCGAAGGTAGATGTAGAGGTAGCGTGCCGACCGCGATCACATCGACTTTGGAACCATTTCCCAGCGCATCGTCACCTCGTCCTTTGCGGTGTTAAGCAATCGTAGTCCTGTTTGGAGTTGCAAATATTAGCAGAACCCGATATCAAATACCAGGTGCTCTGCGAGCTCTAGTAAGGTACACATCAATAACATGTATATCACATATACCTTTGTTCACTTTGCCATCCTTCTTATCCGCCAAATACTTGGGGCAGTTCCGCTTCGGTGACAATGCGCTTGCGGTAGAAGCACTCGAGTTTGAGGCTTAGGTCAGACTTGGGTTTCTTCTCTTGAGCGACAACTTGTTTCTTTGTTCTTCTTGAAGTTCCTTCTTCTTCCCTTTGCCCTTTTCTTGAAACTAGTGGTCTTGTTAACCATCAACACTTGATGCTCCTTCTTGATTTCTACCTCCATGCCTTTAGCATTGCGAAGAGCTCGGGAATCGTCTTATCCATCCCTTGCATATTATAGTTCATCACGAAGCTCTTGTAGCTTGGTGGAAGTGATTGGAGAATTCATCAATGGCGCTATCATCGGAAGAGTAACTCCCGGTTGAATCAAGTGATTACAATACCCGGACATCTTGAGTATGTGCTCCTTGTGAACTATTCTCCTCCATCTTGCAGCTATAGAACTTATTGGAGACTTCATATCTCTCAATCGGGCATTCTTACGGAATATCAACTTCAACTCTGAAACATCTCATATGCTCCATGGCGTTCAAAGCGTCGTTGAAGTCGGTTCTAAGCCATAAAGCATGGCACATTGAACTATCGAGTAGTCATCGACTTTGCTCGCGGACGTTCTTAACGTCGTCGGTTACATCGGCGGCGGGCACTGGCACCCAGCGGTGCTTCGGGACATAATTTTACGTGCAGCAATGAGGATAATCCTCAAATTCGGACCCGATCCGCGTAGTTGCTACCATCATCTTTCAACTTAGCTTTCTCAAGGCATTAAAATTCAGCGGAACAACAAGCACGGGCCATCTATCTACAAACAACATAGACAAGCAAGATACTATCGGTACTAAGTTCATGATAAATTTTAGTTCAATTAATCATATTACTTAAGAACTCCCACTTAGGCAGACATCTCTCTAGTCATCTAAGTGATCACGTGATCCAAATCAACTAAACCATAACCGATCATCACGTGAGATGGAGTAGTTTTCAATGGTGAACATCTTATGTTGATCATATCTACTATATGATTCATGCTCGACCTTTCGGTCTCCGTGTTCGAGCCATATCGCATATGCTAGGCTCGTCAAGTTTAACTGAGTATTACGTGTGTGCAAAACTGGCTTGCACCGTTGTAGATGAGCGTGAGCTTATCACACCGATCATCACGTGGTGTGCAGGCACGACGAACTTTGGCAGCGGTGCATACTCGGGAGAACACTACTTGATAATTTTAGTGAGAGATCATCTTAAAATGCTACCGTCAATCAAAGCAAGATAAGATGCATAAAGGATAAACATCACATGCAATCAATATAAGTGATATGATATGGCCATCATCTTCTTGTGCTTGTGATCTCCATCTCGAAGCACCATCATGATCACCATCGTCACGGTGCGACACCTTGATCTCCATCGTAGCATCGTTGTCGTTTCGCCATCTATTGCTTCTCGACTATCGCTACCGCTTAGTGATAAAGTAAAAGCAATTACGAGGCGTTGCATTTCATACAATAAGCGACAACCATATGGCTCCTGCGATTGCCGATAACCGGTTACAAAACATGATCATCTCATACAATAAAATATAGCATCATGTCTTGGCCATATCACATCACAACATGCCTGCAAAAACAAGTTAGGCGTCCTCTACTTTGTTGTTGCAAGTTTTACGTGGCTGCTACGGGCTTAAGCAGAACCAATCTCACCTCGCATCAAAACCACAGCGATAGTTTGTCAAGTTGATGTTGTTTTAACCTTCGCAAGGACAGGCGTAGCCACTTTCGGTTCAACTAAAGTTGGGAAAGCTGACACCGCTAGTCACTGTGTGCAAAAGCACGGCGGTAAAACCAGTCTCGGCGTAAGCGTCTGCGTAATGTCGGTCCGGGCGCTTCATCCAACAATACCGCCGAACCAAAGTATGACATCTTTGGTAGCGGTATGACTTATATAGCCCACAACTCACTTGTGTTCTACTCGTGCATATAACATCAAACCATAAAACCTAGGCTCGGATGCCCTTTGTTGGGGAGCGTAGTAATTTCAAAATTTTCCTCGCACGCGCAAGATCATGGTGATGCATAGCAGCGAGAGGGAGAGTGTTGTCTCGTACCCTCGTGAACCGAAGCGGAGCGTTGACACAACGTAGAGGAAGTAGTCGTCGTCCTCCTAGTCCAACCGATCCAAGCACCGTTACTCCGGCACCTCCGAGTTCTTGACAGCGTACAGCTCGATGGCGCACCCTCGATCTCCAATCCGTAGAGGCTCAGGGGAGTTCCGTCGGCCTGACGGCGTGGTGGCGATCTTGATGTTCTCTGTCGCGAGGGCTTCGCCTAAGCACCGCTACAATATGATCGAGGTGTAATATCGTGGAGGGCACCGCACACGGCTAAGGCGATCAATGATCAACTTGTGTGTCTAGGGTGCCCCCTACCCCGTATATAAAGGAGGGAGGGAGGAGGTGGCGGCCTCAGAGGCGCGCCATAGGGAGGAAACCTACTCAAGTGGGTTTCCTCTCTTTCCTATCTTATTTGGAGGGAAGGAAGAGTACTAGTATTAGGAAGTAGTACTAGTAGTAGGAATAGGAAGAGGGGAAGGAGAAAGGAAAGGGGGCGGGCCCCTCCCCAGTCGGATTGGGCTTGAGGCGCGCCCCTCCCTTTCCTTCTCCTTCCTCCTACATGGGCCCAATAAGGCCCATATACCTCCCGGGGGTTCGGTAACCTCCGGAGCTCCAAACTTCTCGGAACCTTTCCGGTGTCCAAATATATCCGTCAATATATCAATCTTTATGTCTCGACCATTTGAGACTCCTCGTCATGTCGTGATCATATCGGGACTCGAACAACCTTGGTACATCAAAAACATAAACTCATAATATAAGCATCATGAAACCTTAAGCGTGCGGACCCTACGGTTCGAGAATAATGTAGACATGACCGAGACATGTCTCGGTCAATAACCAATAGCGGGACCTGGATGCCCATATTGGTTCCTACATATTCTCTGAAGATCTTTATCGGTCAAACCGCACAACAACATCGTTGTTCCCTTTGTCATCGGTATGTTACTTGCCGAGATTCGATCGTCGGTATCAATACCTAGTTCAATCTCGTTACCGGCAAGTCTCTTTACTCGTTCCGTAATACATCATCTCACAACTAACTCATTAGTTGAAATGCTTGCAAGGCTTAAGTGATGTGCATTACCGAGAGGGCCGAGATACCTCTCAGACATTGGAGTGACAAATCCTAATCTCGAAATCGCCAACTCAACAAGTACCTTCGGAGACACTGTGAAACACCTTTATAATCACCCGATTCGTTGTGGCGTTTGGTAGCACACAAAGTGTTCCTCCGATAGCAGGGAGTTGCATAATCTCATAGTTATAGGAACATGTATAAGTCATGAAGGAAGCAATAGCAACATACTAAGCGATCGTGTGCTAAGCTAACGGAATGGGTCATGTCAATCAGATCATTCAACTAATGATGTGACCTTGTTAATCAAATAACAACTCCTTGTTCATGGTTAGGAAACATAACCATCTTTGATTAACAAGCTAGTCAAATAGAGGCATACTAGTGACACTCTGTTTGTCTATATATTCACACATGTATTATGTTTCCGGTTAATACAATTCTAGCATGAATAATAAACATTTATCATGATATGAGGAAATAAATAATAACTTTATTATTGCCTCTAGGGCATATTTCCTTCAACTTGCGATGCTTGAGATTGAACTAGGTATTGGATACCGAGCGATGAATCTTGGGCAAGTAACATCTTGATGACAAAGGGAACAACGTATGTTGTTATGCGGTTTGACCGATAAAGATCTTAAGTAGAATATGTAAGGAACCAATATGGGCATCTAGGTTCCGCTATTGGTTATTGACCAAGAATAGTTCTAGGTCTAGTCTACATAGTTCTCGAACTTAGTAGAGTCCGCGCAACAACGTTACGATAGCGGTTTATTATGAGTTTATAAGTTTTGATGTGCGAAGTTCGTTCGGAGTCCGGATATGATCACGGACATGACGAGGAGTCTCGAAATGGTCAGAGCATAAAGATTGATATATTATGCGACTATATTCGGACAGGGCGTTAAGGTGGTTTGGAGAAAACCCGAAGTCTTGGGAGGTTACGGAACCCCGGGAAAAGTGGCCTTAGTGGGCTGGGGAGAGAGGCAGCAGCCGGAGGTGGCGCCCCCCTTGAGAGTCGGGTGGACTAGGGGAGAGTGCTGCCCACTTTCCTCATCCTCTCCTCTCATTCCTCCCCCTTCCTCCTTCCTAGTGGGACTAGGAAGGGGAGTCCTACTCCCACTAGGAGGAGGACTCCCCCCTCCTTGGCGCCCCCCTAGGGCGGCCGGCCTCACCCTGCTCCTTTATATCACGGGGCGGGGGCACCCTGAGACACACAAGTTGGTCTCGGATGGTTCCTTAGCAGTGTGCGGTGCCCCTCCACCATATTCCACCTCGGTCATATCGTCGCGGAGTTTAAGGCGAAGCCTGCTGGCGTGAGCATCATCATCGTCCTGCGCCGTCGTCTTGTGGAACTCATCCCGACACTTTTTGGATCGGGTCAGGGGATTGTCATCGAGCTGAACATGTGCTGAACTTCGGAGGTGCCGTCGTTCGGTACTTGGATCGGATCGGATCGTGAAGGCGTGCGACTACATCAGCGTGTTGTCTGGCGGCTTCCGCTTACGGTCTCACGAGTGCGTGGACAACCTCTCCCCTCTTGTTGCTATGTCATCACCATGATCTTGCGAGTGCGTAGGAAATTTTTGAAATTACTCGTTTCCCAGCGGTGGCATCGAGCCAGGTTTTATGCGTAGATGTCATATGCAGAGTAGAACAGAGTGAGTTGTGGGCGATACAAGTCATACTACTTACCGACATGTCATACTTTGGTTGGCGGTATTGTGAGATGAAGCGGCCGGACCAACATTACAGCGTCGCTTCTGCGAGGACTGGTTTCACCGTTCTGAGCACTCGTGCTTAAAAGGTGGCTGGCGGGTGTCTGTCTCTCTCACTTTAGCTGAATCGAGTGTGGCTCGCCCGGTCCTTGCGAAGGTTAAAACAGCACTAACAGCGAACTATCGTTGTGGTTTTGATGCGTGAGTAAAGCGGTTCTTGCTAAGCCCGTAGCAGCCCGTAAAATTTGCAACAACAAAGTAGAGGGCGTCTAACTTGTTTTTGTAGGGCATGTTGTGATGTGATATGGTCAAGGCGTGATGCTATATTTTATTGTATGAGATGATCATGTTTTGTAACCAAAGTTATCGGCAGCTGGCAGGAGCTATATAGTTGTAAAGCTTTATTGTATGAAATGCAAGCATACATAATTGCTTTACTTTATCACTAGCGGTAGTGATAGTCGTAGAAGCAATAGATGGCGTAACGACAACGATACTACGATGGAGATCAAGGTGTCACGCCCGGTGGCGATGGTGATCCTGACGGTGCTTTGAAGATGGATATCACAAGCACAAGATGATGATGGCGTATCATATCACTTATATTGATTGCATGTGATGTTTATCCTTTATGCATCTTATCTTGCTTTGATTGGCGGTAGCATTTTAAGATGATCTCTCACTAAAATTATCAAAAGTGTTCTCCTGAGTATGCACCGTTGCGAAAGTTCTTCGTCTCTTGAGACACCACGTGATGATCGGGTGTGATAGGCTCTACGTTCAAATACAGCGGGTGCAAAACAGTTGCACAGCGGAATACTCGAGTTAAACTTGGCGAGCCTAGCATATAACAGATATGGCCTCGGAACACGGAGACCGAAAGGTCGAGCGTGAATCATATAGTAGATATGATCAACATATTGATGTTCACCGTTGAAACTACTCCATCTCACGTGACGATCGGACATGGTGTAGTTGATTAGAGGGATGTCTATCTAAGTGGAGTTCTTAAGTAATATGATTAATTGAACATAAATTTATCATGAACTTAGTACCTGATAGTATTTTGCTTGTCTATGTTTGTTATAGATAGATGGCTCGTGTTGCTGTTCCGTTGAATTTTAATGCGTTCCTTGAGAAAACAAAGTTGAAAGATGATGGTAGCAATTACGGGACTGGGTCCGTAACTTTGAGATTATCCTCATTCTGCCTGAGAAGAATTAAATCTGGAAGCACCGCTGGGTGCAGACCTGCTGCTGATTCAAGCGGCGGCGTTAAGAGCGTCTGGTAAACAAAAGCTGATGACTACTCGATAGTTGGTGTGCCATGCTACGACCTAGAACCGGGTCTTCAGCGATGTTTTGAGCGTCATGGAGCATATGAGATGTTCGGGAGTTGAAGTTAATATTTCAAGCAAATGCCGGATTGAGAGATATGAAGTCTCAATAAGTTCTATAGCTGCAAGATGGAGGAGAATAGTCTTGTCGTTGAACACATACTCAAAAATGCGGGTATAATAATCACTTCATTCAAGCGGGAGTTAATCTTCACGATGATAGTGTTATTGACGAGAATTCTTCAATCACTTGCCACCAAGCTACAAGAGCCGTGATGAACTATAATATGCAAGGGATGGACAAGACTATTCGAGCTCTTACGCCAATACTAAAAGCGGAGGTAGAAATCAAGGAGCATCAAGTGTTGATGGTTAACAAGACCACTGGTTTCAAGAAAAGAAGCGAAAGGGAAGAAGGAGGAACTTCAAGAAGAGCAGACAAACAAGTTGCTGCTCAGAGAAAAACCAAGTCTGGACCTAAACACAAGCTGAATGCTTCTCTTTGCAAGCAGGCTGGACCTTTGGGCGGAACTGCCCCAAGTATTTGGCGGATAAGAAGGATGGCAAAGTGAACAAGGTATATGTGATATACATGTTATTGATGTGTACCTTACTAATGCTAGCATGATAGCTTTTGGGTATTTGATCTGGTTACATTGCTAATATTTGCAACTCAAAGCAGGGACTACGGTTAAGCGAATTGGCTAAGGACAAGGTGACGATCTTGGCGTGGGAAATGGTTCCAAAGTCGATGTGATCGCGGTCGGCACGCTACCTCTACATCTACCATCGGGATTAGTTTAGACCTAAATAATTGTTATTTGGTGCAGCGTTGAGCATGAACATTATATCTGGATCTTGCTTGATCTTGAGGCGGTTATTCATTTAAGTCGAGAGAATAATGGTTGTTCTATTTATATGAGTAATATCTTTTATGGTCATGCACCCTTGAAGAGTGGTCTATTTTATTGAATCTCGATAGTAGTGATACACATATTCATAGTGTTGAAACCAAAAGATCTGAGAGTTGATAATGATAGTGCAACTTATTTGTGGCTTGCCGTTTAGGTCATATCGATGTAAAAGCGCATGAAGAAACTCCATCTTGATGGGCTTTTGGAATCCTTGATTATGAATCACTTGGTACTTGCGAATCGTGCCTCATCGGCAAGATGACTAAACGCCGTTCTCCGGAACTATGGGCGAGCAACGATTTATTGGAAATCATACATCTTGATGTTTGTGGTCAATGAATGTTGAGGCTCATGGCGAATATCGTTATTTTCTCACCTTCACAGAAGATTTGAGCAGATGTGGGTATATCTACTTAATGAAACACAAATGCGAAACATTTGAAAAGTTCAAAAGAATTTGAGTGAAGTGGAAAATCATCGTAACAAGAAAATAAAATTTCTACAATCGATAGTGGAGGAGAATATTTGAGTTATGAGTTTGGTCTACACTTGAAACAATGCGGAATAGTTTGCAACTCCGCCACCGGAACACCTAGCGAAATGGTGTGTTCGAACATCTGTCGTACTTTACTAGATATGGTGCGATCTATGATGTCTCTTCTTGATTTATCGCTATCGTTTTGGGGTTATGCTTTAGAAGGCCGCATTCACGTTAAATAGGGCATCATCAAAATCCGTTGAGCGGCGCCTCATGAACTATGGTTTGGCAAGAAACCAAAGTTGTGCGTTTCTTAAGTTTGGGGCTGTGATGCTTATGTGAAGAAGCTTCAACCGGATAAGCTCGAACCGTCGGAGAAATGTAGCCGGGACCCGACTCAATGTCACATCGATCTAGCACGTAACACATCATATCACTTTGTGGCCTCTCATACGGTATCCCAGCGGGTGCCACCTTACCTTGGCCGGGACCGTTTGCGCCTTTTGGCTGCGTATATGATAGTGTCGCTAGCATCCATATGATAAGGGCCGGGCTGACATGACTGGTCGTAAACCCAAAAGTGGCGCAGACTTACGAGGACGAGGCATCCATGACCCGGCGCCGAGCGTGTCGGTCAGCGGCAAGTAAGTTCGGGCTGTAGCCTTTGGGCTAGCGAGGACTCGATATGGCCGGGCATGGCGGGCTACTTGAGGACTCCGGTACTCAATCGTGACATTTCCCGAAGAACAGAACCTGTGAGAGCGAAAGAAGGACACATGCCGGCCAGCCTAAGTGTTAGGAGCGATAGCAAGCTACCATGGCTCAGTCTGAGACACTAGGAGACATTTCGGTAGAGAGGCTACTAAAGATAAACAACTAGATAGTCGGATCCACACATACCAAACATTTCAATCATACACACAATATGCTCGATATATTACCAAATACAACAAGGCATCACAACATGACTCTCGTGTAATGCATGGCGGTTGGTTTGGTAGCGGCACCTATGAAGACGAGGGCCCTTTGTGTGTTGATGCGAGGCGGAGGCTGCGGAGAAGCGGTCGGCGATGCGCGAGGATTTTACCCAGCTTGAATTCGCGATGGTCGCGTAAAACCCTCTTGCTGCATTGTGTTGTATTGCGTTCGGGGCTTGAAGAGCGTAGCTACCGAGCATGGGAGTTGCAAATGAGGTCAACCCCGAGTGGTGAATCCTCGGAACCCTCGCGAGTAGCGGTCGTGGAACCCCTCTCGTTGTGCATGGGCCTCCTTTTATAGGGCAAGGGTCACCGAGCGGTGTCAGCGTGGTAGAGGGTAAAAAGCGTAAAAGTGGTGGTAGTTGGAGCAGTCTTGGGAACGAGTGTAGCTCTGATGGATTCTACCTACTTTTGGAGAGGGACAAAGAGCATTAAATGCCCGTCGCCGTCGCCCCAAAAACTCCGCCATTCGTCTCCTTTACGCCCCGGCGGTGAAGCCACCACCGTGGAGTGCCACCGCATTCCTCATGCGGCTGACCACGCCCAGCGTCTCTGGAGAAATTTGGAGGCGGCGTGGGCAGATGAGCTGGAGTCTTGACACATGCATAGCTCTCCCGGCAAGCACCTTGCGGGGCCTTAATCTGCGGGCCGGGGCTTGTCGGGCTTTGTGACTTACCGCTCCCGGGTCCTCGCCCGAAAGGCAGCGCCGGCGTGTCTTCGTGATGTGATCTTCTAGTCCTCCCGGTGAGCTCCTCTCGCCCGGGGATTTCTGAGTGATGTAGCCTTGAGCACAGGAATGGCCTTCCGGCAAGCTCCTCTTGCGGGGTCTTGAGCTTCTGCCTTGCATACTTTGTTCTTGAATGGCTTAGTGCGGGGTGGAGATGGTCTCGGCAAGCACACAGTGAATCTGGCTGTGGGGAACTCCAGCTGCCCGTGTACTGAAGTTGGGGTCTTGAGGTACCCCTACCTTAGCTCTACCGGCAGAGAGCCCGGGCTGGGCCGCCTACAGTGCGGCGCTGTTGGGCGAGCCCAAAACAGGCAGACTGCGAACGCGAAGTCCGCATGCGTCGAATCCACTTCCGCCTCTGCCGCCCTCCGTGCGGCAGCAGCGTCGATTCTTGGCGCCGTGGGATAGGGCGTGCCCGTCCCTTAATGAGGAAGGCGGGCGCCCCCTCCCCCACTTCCCCATAAAAAGCGAGAGAAGCGGTAGCGGTTCCCCTTCATTGCTTTCATTGCTTCTTCTTCCTCCGCGAAAAAACCCTCCTCGCGCTCCTTCCGCATCTCCTCCGCTGTTTCTTTTCGTCCAGCGGCGTCGTCGGACCTTCATCCCCCTTCCCTACGCCGCTGCCGCTGCTTATTTCGAAGACCCGGAAGGGAAGGAAAGCGGAGGGCACCAGAAAGAAATCCGGCGGCGGAAGAGCTCGCTCGAATCTCGGAGGAAAACGTCGTCTTCCCTTGGTGGCTCGGCGTGGACAAACTACAGGGGCAAGTACTTCTTGTTACGGTCAAGAGGACCTCAGCGCATCCTCGGACCAGCGCCCACCGGCCGATCTCATGGACAACTATCGGCGGGTACCATTTCTTAGCAGCTTTCTTTCACTGCGGTCTTTGTCCTCCTTTCTCTGAATTCTTACGTACCATTATGCACACATATGGCTTCCACCTTCTCGATTTCACCCCAGCGCCGTCCTCACAATGGCGGTTTCGCTTTATATGTGTGAGAACCGTGAGATCCACCCAAATGTAGCTCTGTTGGGGCATTTCTTTACCCGAGGCGAGGCCGGCTCCCCCTCTCAGGAGGATTTCTTGGGTTTTCGTGCGAACACTGAAGAGGTCGTGCTTGCTTGGGGAGCTCCGCATCAAGTGGGAAGAGTGGTAGCCTTGGTGGTCTTTGGATCGTCGGGGGCGAGCCGCAGCCTTTCACCGCGCGCCTTTCGCCCGATGGCCGGGGCGGAGATTGGGCGAGCTGGACTCCGGCGGCGTCAAGCTCGGCGCTGCCCTCATCCGGATCTTCGCCTCCGTCCTGTTGGGCTGTCCATTGCAGCGGTGGCGCAGACTTTCTCCGTCGCCGCATCGCCCCCCTCCAAAGACGAGAAAAAAGGCCGGCTGGGGTATGGCGGCGGGGGATATAATGAGGCTGCGCACGGGCTGAACTTCAATTTCACGCAGCCGGAGGCTGAGGGGATGGTCCGGGAGCTCTTCATCGACCGGCCCATCGAGTGGTTCGAGCTTCCCGGGGTGGTGCCCCTTTGCAATAACGTAGCCGGGATCGTCTCCTCGCCATGATGCCCGCGTGTGACTCCCGGCGTGGGCGTTCATAGATTCCGCTGAGCCGTCGACATCATCAACTTCTTGACACCCTCGAGGAGGTGGCGAAAAACAGGGCAGATCCGGGCTGACCACGGGACACCACGGATCGAGGAGATCGCGTACATAGCCTCTCGGGCTGAAGAGGCGGCTACGTTGCCTTGTGGCGGGAGGCTCGGTTGCCTTGCGGAGGCGGAGGCTGCGGAGAAGTCCTACCAAGCGGAGGCGGAGATCTGCGGTTGCTGAAACTTCCTCGGCGCGCTTGCGGGGTCCCTTCTCTGAGGCACTCCGGGATCCATGGAATCGTGGCTGAAATCGCGACAGCGGTGGCGCTGCCGGAGGGAAGCCGGCCGGAGGGCAGGCGCCAAAAGGTAAAGGTCGCGACCACGAGGTGCGAGCCAGCGAGCCAGCCGGCGAGGAGGAGAAAACGTCGCGATGCGCCCGATGATGCGGCGGAGTCCACGGACCTTTATGGCGGCAGCGTCTCCTCGTCGTCGAAACCTCCGCCTCGTCACGAGCCCCAAGCGATCTCCATTGAGCGCCTCGCAAAGGCTGCGGCGGAGGTAATCATAAGCCCGGCAACTGCCAGCTCGCCGGGCAGCGCAAATTCGAAGTCGAGCCGTCAGGCGACCAGCGCACCAGATGTGGCGGAGGTGACCCGGGCAGGCCAGCCCGCAAAAGCGCCCCATAAGTCGGCGCCCGGCGGTCGAGGCCTCCTCGGGCCAGGCGGCGGCTCCGCCCACTTCTCGGTCTCGACCGCCCACGAGGGCGGGTCGCCGCAGCCCCGGGCCGAGACCGCCAAGCGCCGAGAGGTCTTCGTCTCTGCTCCCCCGCCCGGCGCATCCCAGGTGCGGTGCGACTTCTCCGCCTTGGCGAAGGCGGCGAGGAGAGCAGGGTGAGTACCAAGACCTTCATCTTCTTAAATTTCGCCTTGGTCATTGTTGATGCTAATCTTGTTTCTTGCGTCGACTTGGGACCTTGGTTGGTGGCGGCGAAGAGCCAAAGGTGCCGTGGTCGAGATGCGGACGACTTCGCCCGTCGAGGCGGAGGCGCTCGGACCGGGCTTGCGGACCAGCGCCGTCGAGGCAGCCCGATGCAGCCCCAGCGTAAGTCTGGGTTCCGCACCTCCGATTGCGGGCTTTGTCATCGACAGCTCCATCTTGTCCCAATATCTTGATGTGTTTGTCTTGACTTCGCGCGAGGATGGAGCCGCGGCGGCAGGAGCATCCGGAGGTCGCCCTCGAGGCGGCGGTCCCTCCATCCCGCCAAGGCGGATTCCCGGCAAGGAGGCGTCGGCAAGGCGGGTACTCCGCCAAAGGCGAGTAGCCCGGCAGGCGGCTACTCCGGCAAGGAAGGCTCCCGGCAAGAGAACTGCCCGGCTGAAGGCGTCCACCAAGGTAAGTTCTGCGACCGCCTTCTCGGGTTGCCTCTTTTGGATATTTGCTTGAACGCTTTTGCTTTTCTTTCTTCTTCTAGATCCTCCCCGGGGCGGATGGAGGCGGAGGTCGTCGCCCGGGGAGGAGGGCGTGCATGGTGGCGGCGATGGTGCTCCTGTCGAGGGCGGCGGGAGCCGCCGACCCTGCGTGCGACGCCTCGGCTTCGGCAGCGGCCGCGAGAGGATGGCAGCGTACCACCGGCGGAGGCTGCGGGGGCGTCAAGCGGCTGTGCGGTCGCCCGACCCCTCCGTTGAAGCGAAGCGGCCCGGCTGCTGCTTGAAGCCCCCAGCGGCGTCTTTATCCGGATCCGTGGGCTTCCTCGTCGCGGCGCCAGCGGGCGAAACGCCGGCAGGGGAGATCCTCGCCTCCAGCAGGTTTGAAGGTCGTCGAGGGGCGCGAAGCAGCGGGCCCGATGAGGAAACTGCTTCACGGATCCGGCCCTTCTGCGGGCGAGCGGTAACTGCTTCCAGAAGCCCTGCCGCCAAGGCCGCCGAGAGATGGAAAGCAGCGGAGCTCGCGCCGCCAATCAAGCTGCTCTCCGCGAGGTGTCGGAAGCGCGAACAACTTCGCCAGGCGGTATGAAGAGTGGCTGTTGGAAAAGCGAGGTGAGGCAGCAGCGGCTCGCCGAAGTGGAAGCTGTCGGCGAAGGGAGCTCAACCAGCTAAAGGTTGCCCTCGGCGCCCACGAGAAGACCTCGCCGCCGAGGCAAGCCCTTGGCGGGGAGTTGAAGAAGCGAAAAGGCGCTTGGCGGCAGCGGAGGCTGCCAGGAGGATCTCGCCGCCAAGGTTGCATAGCTGGAGGAGCTGTTGAAGGTGGACTCGGAGAAGATCGCGCGCTCGTCCACGGGCGCGAAATTCACTCACACCAACTCGAGCTCGAGTGCGTCTCATTGAAAAGGCGGCGAGTGAAGGCCGCCAAAGATTCCGTCGAGGATCTTGAAGCGAAAGTTTGCTTGTTGATGGACTCGCTTCGGCGCTGCCGGGCCGAAACCAAAGCGAAGGAAGAGCTCCGTGAGGAAGCGATCCTTAGTGGCGGCATATGAGCAGCGAGATTTCCGCCGCATCGTTGAGATATGGACCGAGAATTGGTGTCTTCCGCAACCGCCATTGACCAGGAAGCTCTGGCGCTGAAGTTGGAGCACCTCATTTATTCCCGGATCAAACCTCGCTCACGGTGCCAAGCTCAGCCTCTTCTTGAAGTCGCGCCAGCTCTCGCAAATCTGCGGACGAAGAAGATCGCGCAGCTTCGCCGAGGCGGCGCTGTTGTCTTGTGAGGAACCATGGAAGCGTCTTGTGAAGATCGTATACGCAACGGTATAAACCTCTCAGCGTCCTTCGCAGCTTGCGGCCGGCCAGCGGACATGGAGGCCTTGAAGGAGCGGTCGCCCACATCGCCAAAGTGAACAAGATCCCGGGATGGAGGCGGCAGCGTAGACTAGGCCTTTTTATCTTTGTTTCCTTTTCTTTGCTGCAGTGCGCTCTGAACTTATTAGTTACTGCGACAAGTTATCCCTTGTAGGATATTTACCTTTATTTGATCAATGATCGCGAATCAACTCCTTGTTTTGATTCTCAACTCTATGCGCTTCAACCTTATGCTTCTAGGAAAGACTTGCGGCAAGGGCAAGGTCTTACCGACAACAACCTTGCGTGACGATCGCAACACACTTAACTGCGAGTGTCGACTCGAGCGCAAGATAAGGGACGCGGACTGTCCGTCGGTAGGTTCCTCGAGCACAGAGTTTTCCATACAAGGTGTGGTTGTTCAAGGAAGGCAATCTCAAAATTTAAAATTTTGAGCTGCATAAATCCGACAACTTAGCTTTCGTGACTGCTTGCGTTCTCCGTGAGCTTCTCTTTCTTGAACAGCACTTGGGTGCTTGGTTCATCCTTCATTTCCTCCCCGGCAAACTTGTGCGGGAGGAACATTTCTTTGCTTAGAAATAAGGAGAAAAAAGAAGAGGGCAGACACGTAGCTTTTGGCGTGCTATTGCTTATCGGACATCGTGCCATACGGAAAGATGCCAAATAACTCATGCAAATAGCAAAGAAGAGCATGGAAAAAGGCAAATAGCATGAACACGGAAACTTTATTGCTGCAGAAGTGCGCCCGGCTTTGTATACAAAAGGTTACATGCAGTGGCGGCAAAGCTTTTGTACAAAAGGTGGTTGCGGGCGGATCCGCAACAACGCGCCTTATGGGTAGAACTTGCGAAGATGCTCTATGTTCGAGGAATTACTCCTTGGCAAGCCTTCTTGGTCTCGAGTCGGACAGCGTCGGGTCTCGTGACTTGTCTCACCGATAAGGGCCTTCCCACCGGCGTCAACTTGTTGGAATTCTTGGCGGACTGAACACGCCCGAAGAACAAGGTCGCCTTCCTCGAGGCTCTGGCTTTGACCTTGCGGCTATGGTAGCGGCGCAAGGCTTCTGGTATCGAGCAGCTCGTCTGCAGACACAGGCGTCCCTCCTCGAACAATCGTCATCTTATCGCGATTGCTCTTGCTCAAGCTCATCATAAGCGAGCACTCGAGGAGATCCGTATCTGAGTTCGTGGGGAGAACGCTTACGCTCCATAGACTAGAGCAAAGGGTGTGCGCGGTGGCTCGGTTTGGTGTCGTTACGATTGACCAAAAGCCGCGGCAGCTCCTCTATCAATTTCTTCCGCCTTGCGACTGCCGAAAGTTCTTGTCTTGAGTCAGCGCAGCACTTCCGCGTGGCCCTTTACGCTTGGCCGTTGCTCCTTGGGTGAAAGCGAAAAGCAGACCTTGGCGCCAAGGTCTTGGACATATTGCATGAAGGTGCGGGTGGTGAATTAATGTACCGTTATCGGTGATAATCCGGTTGGGGATCGAAGCGGCATACAATCGACTGAAGAACTTATTGCTTGTTGTCTTGTCACCTTTCTCAGCTGGCTCTACTTCGGCCACTTTGTGAACTTGTCATTTGCTCACGTACAAGTATTCAAAGCCCCGGCGGCGGGGAAGGGGCGAGATGTCGAGCCCCAGGACGAAGGGCGGGACAAAGGATTGTTTGGAGAGCTTGAGCTGGTGATGAATTTGCTTTGCATGGGCCGACCGCGCGCGCGGTTACTAGTGCGATTTGCATCTGGAGGCTTCTTGCCAAAAGAACCCTTGCTTGGGAAAGCCTTTCCGGCAAGTGCCCTTCGCGCCAATGTGGTGGCGCGGATGCCTCCGTGAATCTCTGCCAGCATTTTGTTGTCCATCTTCCCTAGAGATGCACTTCAATCGACACCATTGAGCCTTCTTACATGCAGCTCGTTGTCCACGAACTGGTACATACTTATTTGTCTGGTTATCTTTTCTATCTCTTGAGTCGTCGGAAGTTCTCCGGTTTGCAAAAGCAGACGATCTGCTGCGCATATGCGGAGCTCGGGGCTCGGCGGCAGGACTAAAAGGCATGAGGGCGCTGCGGGAACCTCGCTTCTCTGGCAGGATCTCGGCTCCGAACTGAGGTCCCGGCAAGCTTGCGGGGCAAGGCTGTCGGGAACACTTGTGATCGCCTGAATCGATGATCGGCGGGAGCGATTGTTCCTCGGCGTTACGGAGGTTGATCACAGGGACCTTGGCGGCGGCCTCGGGGAGGTCCGCCCGGCAAGTAGTCGCCGGATATCAACTTTCTCTTCTTGGACTGCCCAATTGATGGGCGCAGCGGAGGTTGAGTCAGCGAGCAAGAAGGTCCCTGGTTCCACGAGTAACTTCATTGAAGCACACTTTGAAAGGCCGTCGCAATTTCATTACGAGCTCTCGGAATGTGTTCCATCTGCGAGACCTTCAAAGTGCTCCTCAACTTCCTCACTTCATCTACATAGGCTTCCATCAAAGGGCTCGATAGTTCTTGTTAACTTGCGGACCTGGCTGAGGAATCTCCCTTACGATCAACTTCTTCATCCCAAGTTCGGCCGCAATCCTGAGGCGGCAAGCAAACCCTCGTATTCAGCGGTGTTGTTTGTCGCTTGCTCTCTTGGGAAGTGCATCTGGATAACATACTTGAGGTGCTCTCCGGTGGGTGCGATGAGTCGGCCTTGGGCACGGCGCCTGTAGGAGAAGGCACCATCGAAGTACATTACCCATTCACTTTCGTCGCTCCTTGTGCGGGTGTACTTGTTTCTTGAACTTCTTCATCAGTGTTGGGGTCCACTCTGCTATAAATTCTGCGAGCCGGCTCTGTATGGTTGAAATACTTTCAAACTTGAGTCGAAGCTCGACAACTCCGTGCCCACTCAACGATCCTGCTGTTGCTACAGGTTGTGCAATATCCTTTTCAGTGAGGCGGTGACCACTTTGTTATCTCGTGTGCTTGGAAGTAATGGCGCAGCTTTCTTGAGGCCATGAGAAGGCGAAAAGCAACTTTGTACACGAGTATGTTGATCGGCTCCTGGAGAAGGAGCTTACAAAATCACGGATCTTTGCACCATCTTTCCGCACCTCACCTTGCTCTGCTGTGAGGCTGTCCTTGCCGGGGCGGGGCTTGTCGGAACAGCCCACAGCTTGCTGGGCTGGCTTGCGGTGGTGCAGCCTCCTCGTCGGACTCCCTCTCCGCTACTAGCGCAGCACTAACCACTTGGTTGGTTGCCGCTAGGTATAGCAACAATTTCTCCTGTGGTTTAGGTCGACAAGTATTGGAGTGGAGGGCGGTAATGTTTCAAGTCTTGCAGTGTTGTCTCCGCTTCAGGTCCACTTCATGGGCCCGCCTTCTTCAAGATTTTGAAGAAGGAGGAGGCCTTCAGCGAACTTTGAAATGAATCTCTTGAGGGCAGCCACACAACCTGCGAGCCTTGACATCCTTGACCCGCTTTGGGGCTTGGATCTGCTCGATGGCTTTAATCTTATCGGGGTTGGCTTGATCCCTCTGCGACACAAAGAACCGAGAAGCTTGCGGAGGAACCCCAAGGCGCACTTCTCGGGTTCAATTTTAAGCGTATCCTGCGCAGGTTACGGAATGTCTCTTCTAAATCTTGAATCGGTGTATCCTTGCTCTTGCTCTTCACCACGATGTCATCCATGTAGCTTCTACATTTACGTGGATCGTGGCTCAAAAGCGTATACACTACCCTGCAAGCGTTGACCCTGCATTCTTCAGCCCAAATGGCATGCGTATGAAGCAATAGGTGCCACATGGAGTGATAAGCGCAGTTTTCTCTTCATCTTCTTTGGCCATGAAGATCTGGTGATAGCGATGCGCATCAAAAGCGAGTAGCTCACATCCGGCGATGGAGTCAACAATCTGGTCGATCTTGGCGGCAAGAGAGCGGATCCTTGGGACATGCTTTATTCACATCGGTGAAGTCTATACATAGTCTCCATTTCCCATTGGCCTTGCGCCACGACAAGCTGGGTTTGCTAGCCCGTCGGATGGATCACACCACGACTAGGCCTGCTGCCTCTAGTTTCTTGATTTCTTCATTGATGAACTCTTGGCGTTCCACGGCTTGTTTCCTCACTTTTTTGCAGCGGGCGCGCATGGGCAAGCGGCAAGCTTGTATCAATACCTTCACAGGAACACGGGGATGTCGGATGGTTGCCATGCAAACACGCCGACGATGCCGCAGAGAAAACAACGGCGGCTTTCCTATTCTTTGTCAGCGTGGCAGCGATGGTGAAGGTACCACGATGCCGTCCTCTAGCGGACACCTTCTTGGTTGCTGTGGAGCAGCCATTCCTTTTATCCTTGCGGTGGAGCTCGGCAGGCGTCCTCGCTAGCAGCGCAACACTCGAAGAGTGCGATTGCGGAGTGGGCCGGCGCTTGCCGTGCTGGTCTTCGTCTTTTTCCTTTGGGAACTTCAGCGGCAAGTGCATCGCCCAGCCGGCGCGCCGGCACGCATCTCGGTAAATCTGGTCGGTGCGGATAAGCGCGTCTTTCTTGTCGCTGCGGACGGTGATGGCGCTGCTCGGACCCGGCATCTTGAGCACGTTGTGGCGTAATGGGAAGCCGCCATGAACTTGGCGGCGGGGCGTAAGTATCCCATGTATGGCAGCGGAATATCGACAACGTCGAAAATGCCTTCGGTTCGAAGTTGACCTCCCGCCAAGGTCACGGCAAGGTGATTTTTCCTTAGGCTTACTCCTCCCGGGTTGATTCCTTGGAAGGGCGGTCTCTTGAGCTTCGTCATCAGTGATTTGGAGTTTCTTGATCACGGCGGAGAAATCAAGTTCAGCCCGGCCCGCCGTCGACCAACATCTTGGTGACCTTGAGGTTGCGGATGGTGGGCGAGACCAGCATCGGCGAGCACCCGACGCGGTGGTGCGGTCGGTGATCCTCAAGATCGAAAATGATGGGCGTGATGGACCATTTGAGGAGTCTGCGTGACTCCATGGCGGCTCTGCCGCATTCACCTCACGTGCCTTGCTTTAGTTGGCGGTGAGAGGTGTGTGTGGCGCCACCGTCAGCGCCACCGGGACCTCCGTGGCCTTACGGAATTCCTGCTCCTTGTCATCCTCATCCTCCACGTCCTCTTCGCCGTCTTCTTCATCCTTATCGCGGCTCTGAGAAGGTCGATCACCTTGTCGCCGCTTGGCCTTGCCGGGAGGTCCTCCCGACCGGCGAGCGGCCGCTTCTTGCTCGGTTCTCCTCCGCCACCTTGGGCCCTCTCCTTGTCGCGCCTCTCGTACTCAGCTTTACGCTGCTCGGCAGAGATAATCGGCCAGCTTGCGATTGTAGAGTCGTGGCCTTTGGTGCGGTGGATTTTGCGATATTGCTTGCGGGCGCCCTGCTTGTCGGCTGCCGCCGACGAGGCAAGCTCCTTGTCGGAAGCGCCAACTTGTGTTTGCTTGGCGGGAGCTTCCTTGCGGACTTTTGGGCGGCAAGCACCATTCCTTGTTCTTCTTGGAAGACACATGTCGGCGCTTCTTTGCGGGGCGGCGTCGTCGGTCGCTCCCTCTGCGCGGCATCCTCCCGGGAAGCCTCCTCCCCTCTTCAGCAGCGTCGCATTTATCAACCAGGGCATAAGCTCGTGACATCCGGATCTTGGTCGCCGCCATCTCTTCACGCATCGGCGGTTCGCGCACGTTACGGTGGAAGCGGCGATAACCTGGCGAAGGTGAGCGTCGAGATGTTGTGTTGCACTGGCTGAAGCGTTGGATGTACTTGCGAGGATTCTCCTTCATACGGGCCAAAATGTGGAATCACTTTCTTGGCCGTGGGGTTTAATGGCCCCGTGAAAGCACCAACAAGCGATGACAAAGATCCGCCCAGAGAAATGGAGCCCTCCGGCAAGTGCATAAGCCAGAGCGAGCGTTCGGCTGAAACCTGGCGGGGAAATGGTCGCCGAGAATCTTCTCGTCGCGTCCCCGGCAGCCTGCACGCGATGGTGTAGAATCTTGAGAAACTCCGAGGGTGTGTCTTGCGTCGTACTTCTCGATGCGTCGGGCTTGAGTTTTCATCTTTGGGCCCTTTGGGCCCGCGATTCACGGGTGAGCAGCGGGGCAGCTGCAGCGTCTGACAAGTCGCTTTATTTCGCGGCGTCGCGCCGCCAGCGGTGCTCCCGGCTCTCTGGTCAGATTATCGCCGAGTCTCGGCGGCCTTTCGATCGTGGTCCGGGCATCTTCTGCGCCGCCCTTTCGTCGAGACGGCGTTGATCTCGGCGAGCCCGTGGGTCAGCGATGCCGTGGAAGCCGTCGTCGGCGTTATTCGGCGAAGCGGCGTCTTCGTTTCAGCGGCGGGGAGTGCGGTAGTTACCCAGCGGTCTTATCGCCGCGAGCCTCGCCTTCCCGCTTGCGCGGCGCGAGCGCGAGCTGCTTGTTAACAGTCGTTGTTGGCGGCGACCGGGCTACTGGATGGTAGCCCTCGATCCTCGACCTTGTCGCCGCCGAAGTCGAGAGCATTGCGCTCGTGGCGCTTCGCGAAGTGGAGAAGCGGGAAGCGGCGGCGCGCGAGGCGGGGCGCTTCGGGCTTCCGGCAGTGTTGGAAGGCGAGGTCTGTCCGCGCGCCGCTTTGCCGATGTCCGGGCGAAGTCGGAACATCTCGCGAAACGCCGGCAGCGTCCCTGTTCCAACAGCGGATACCACCTCCTGCGGTATGGCGCTTCTTTGAGTCGTCGTCTTGTTGAGATGGGCGTGGATCTCGGAGGCGGCGTGGTCCTCCGTCTGTCCACAGATGCGGTAGCACCGCGGCGTCTTCGCGGTGTCCACCCTTCCACCGGCGTCTCCTCCGCCCGCCGTCGGCTCCGGTGGCGGCGGGAAGGCGGAGATAGGTCGCGACCCTCGAGCTCTCGTCTTGAGGCCATGGCGCGATTGTCGATGAACTCTTGATGAAGGCTGGAGAGTTGATGAAAAGTCTTTGGTGTGACGCGGATCAGATTCGCACAACCTCGGCGCCCCTACAGCACGCGAGAGATGTCGCGGCCGGCGGTTGGTAGCCTTGGCACACCTGGGGCAGGGCCCCTTTGTGTTGATGCGCAGGCGGAGGCTGGCGGAGAAGCGGATCGGCGATGCAGCGGGGATTTTACCCAGCTTGGTCGCGATGGTCGCGTAAAACCCTCTTTGCATTGTGTTGTATTGCGTTCGGGAGCTTGAAGCAGTAGCTACCGAGCATGGGAGTTGCAAATGAGTCCAACCCGCGAGTGGTGAATCCTCGGAACCCTCGCGAGAGTAGCGATCGTGGAACCCCTCTCGTTGTGCATGGGCCTCCTTTTATAGGGCGAGGGTCGCCGGCAGGTGTCAGCGTGAGTAGAGGTAAAAGCGTAAAGTGGTGGTAGTTGGAGCAGTCTTGAGAGCGATTGTAGCTCGGTTGGATTCTACCTACTTTTGACGAGAGGGGACAAGAGCATTAAATGCCGTCGCCGCGCCCCAAAACTCCGCCATTGCGTCTCCTTTTGCCCGCGGTGAAGCCACCACCGTGGAGTGCCACCGCATTCCTCATGCGGTGACCACCTGCAGCGTCTCTGGAAAAGTTGGAGGCGTGGGCGTGGGCGAATGGTGGAGTGCAGACACGTAGCATAGCTCTCCCGGCAAGCACCTTGCGGGGCCTTGATCTTGCGGGCCGGGGGCTTAGCCGGGCTTTGTGACTTACGCTCCCGGGTCCTCGCCCGAAGCAGCTTGGCAGCGGCGTGTCTTCTGTGATGTGATCTTCTAGTCCTCCCGGCAGGCTCCTCGCTTGAGATTTCAAGAGTGATGTAGCCTTGAGCACGGAATGGCCTTCCCGGCAAGCTCCTCTTGCGGGGTCTTGAGCTTCTGCCTTGCATACTTTGTTCTTGAATGGCTTAGTGCGGGGTGGAGATGGTCTCGGCAAGCACACAGTGGATCTGGCTGTGGGAACTCCAGTGCCAGTGCACAAGTTAGGGTCTTGAGGTACCCCTACCTTAGCTCACCGACACTCGACACAAGTACTTTATTTAAAGCTCGAGAGCCATACATATCATTCACACAAATGCAGGGTCACGACCCACATACAAGTCATACAACATACAAGCCACAGCGGAAGTGTTTTGTCTGAGTCTGAGGACAACTAGTAAAATAAAAGAGGCTAGGGTAAGCCCAGCTATACTACATGGTCCTTCTCTTGCTCAGGATCACCACCTAGGCCTTAGTCTACTCGTCGATGTCAACGTCTACAAAGAACCCGTCGGAGGGGTTTGCGGCATCTTCTGAAAAATGTAAATTAAAGCAACATGAGTACAAAGGTACTCAACAAGACTTACATCAGACCCTACATACATGCACATTATCAAGAAGGGTTGGTGGGGTTATTGACAAGCCGGCTTTGACTCATGGCTAAGCTATCCTCTGAGACACCAACTTGAAATAGTTTTGCTTTTCGAGTCCACTACTCATCACTTCAATACACCACGAGGGATTCAACCCGTCTTCCTCTGGAGGAGCCATCCTCGGCACTCACGCTTATCTTGAGGCTTTTAGTAGTATCCATTTACTTGTCTATGAGCTGTATAAGCAACCAAGTAGTCCTTTACACAGCAGCAGCTATTCGAATAGATGATGTTAACCTGCGGGGTGTGCTTCTTCACCGCTCTCACCACTTATCATCGTCTACGACATGTACTCGGCAACCTTCAGCGGAAGCCCAGCGTGGGTGTCGGCCCGACCTACCTAGACACCTAAGTCTCTAGTCGGGTTTATCGCCTATTTGGGTTCCATCTATGAGGAGTTCGGCGAAGTCTGCTCACAGCCCCAAGCGATGTGAGCAGGGTTCCCGAGATACCAAGCGGGCATCCGGTGCACCGTGCCCGTACCTACCGCATCACAGCCCACCCCTACGGTCGTGCTGTCCCACGGCCTCGATGGCTACAAACACCGAAACTACTTGCAACTCTGGACGAAGACTAGGGTGAATAAGAAGTCGAGAGGGTCCATTGGTTTCGGGCCCAATGCATGGTAGTAGCTGAATCTTAAATCACACATCTGAGATCTCGATTAGCAGGGCGGCCTCAATGAAACAACCCACCATGTACTCCTACATGGCCTTTCATCGATACCTTTACCAAATCGTGTTCAACACCTTACTCTCATTCGACTCGATCATTTCCTCTAGCCATCACCCGGATGAACCGGACGACCGACTCTAAGCATAGCGAGGCATAGCAAGGTAGGAACAACACAATCATATGGCTCAATCAACTCCTACACATGCTAGTGGGTTTCATCTAATTCTTGTGGCAATGACAGGTCATGAGAGGAAATGGGTTCAACTACCGCAGCACAGCAGTTTGAATCGTGTTGTCTTAATGCGATGGCGAAAGCAGGAGCAAGAACATGGGATTTTATCGATATGATCAAATGGTTGGTTGCTTGCTGACGGAATGCGTTACGGGTATTGTTCTTCGTCGGGGTTATCACGGTACTCCTCGGGGCGAGAACACGCGCATGAGAACACCGATACACAACATTACCAAACAAGATGCAACAATATGATGCATGCAATGGGACATGGCAAAATGGGTGCATTGGGCTAATGCAACTAGGATCAGATGGGTTTGAATCAATTTGAACCAAGATTCAAAATTCAAACTCATATATGATCATTTAAGTGCTTAAACTTGTTCTGTGATAAACAGTGGGTTAGATTCTGTAAACATGCATGAAACCAGTACAGATGGATAGATTGGATTTTTCTAATCATTTTTCATATATAATTTGTCTCATTTGGAGCTATGGTTGATTTTATATGAATTTTGAAGTTTGAAACATTTTACGGAATTTTACGTGTAAAAATAATTCCGATAATTTAAATATTAAATCGTCGACTTTGCATCATGATGGCGTCGAGGGGTCAGCGGGCTGGTCGGTCAAGCTGACCAGTGGGTCCCCATGTCGATGGGGTTAGTTTAATTAGAATTTAATTAAAACTAAACTAGGTTAATTAGCGGGATGGGCCCACATGTCATAGACCGAAGTCGACACAGGCCCACCCGTGGTCAAAACGAGTCAAACCCGGCGTTTAGCACTTGGCCGTGAGCCTTGGCGGCGGAAGTGGTTTTAGCCATTCCGGCCACCAAATGGTAGCGGAGACCACGAGTCTGGTGAGGGCGAACCGCAGCTCTTGGCGGAGTCCGTTGGGCTCGGGGTGGCGGAGTTGGCGCCGGTGGCGACTTCTGGCGGCCACCGGGCTCGGGTGGAGTCGAATTCGTCTTTGGGGTGTGCGGTGAAGTGCGGGAAGTGCGTGGTTAGCTCCATCGCGTCGTGGTGAGCGATGGACACGGTGAAAATGGCCGGAAGATGGCGGAGAACACGTCGGCGGCGGCGTCCGCGGCCGTCGCGTGCGTCGCGATCCTCGTCGCTTCGGCGTGGTGCAGGAGGCGAGAGAGAGTCGGGGAAGTAGCTAAGCTCACGGCGGACCAGCGGTGCGAGCGGCGTGGTCGGGGATGAGCTGCTGGCAGCAACAGCGTTGAAGGGATCTCCGGCGGCGGACTCGGGCGAGCTGGTGCGGCGTCTTGAGGACGCTGGCGCTTCGAGGCTCGGCTAGCTTCGAAGAGTCGACGGCGGCGGAGCTCACAGACCTGATGGCGTGGCGTGGGGTCGGCGGAGGGCGGCTACGGCGGTGGTCTGGCGGCGGTGGCGTCGGCCATGGCGTGGGGAAGCGAGGAGCGAACTAGGGAGGTGCGGGGTGTCAGGGGGTGCGGGAGAGGCGAGGCGATCCCGGCGTGGCAAGCGAGAAGCGGCGAGGCGGCGAGCGGTGCGTGGCACCCATGCGGTGCTTTCGCCGTCGAGCACCCTGCTGCTGCACTGGGTGACAAGCAGCTCATTGGCCGATCTTTGGCTGGGCGGCCAGTGGGCTGGCTAGTGGGCGATGTGCGGAGTAAGTTTTACATTTACATTTTCTTTTCTATTTTCCTGCAACTTTGTTGATTTATTTAAAATACCGAAAGGTTCTAAAATTCACCAAACTACTCTGGTCCATTGTTGGAATATTTCCAACATGAAACATTTAGTTTGGAGATATTTGGACATTTGAAATATTTTATAAATTTTAAATGCCCAAATTCAAATAGCTATGATTTAATTCAAAGACCACAGGATGTCCTAGGAAATTGTGCATCACTTTTGGCAAAGCTTACGGACCAAGACAAAATGATGGACATTTTAGAAGGCATTCAGGTTCATCTAAAATATTTTAGTAAACCCTAGTTGTTTTAGGAGGGGCTGGGGTTACGGCAATCCCATTTCAGCTTTACTGTTGAAAAAATAGACATGATGCAACACTCTAATGCATGAACTAGCTAGGGTGTGACAACTCACCCCACTCAAAGAATCTCGTCACGAGATTTAGGTTCCTCCGGAAAGAGGCGGGGTACTCAAGTCGAAGCGATCCTCCCTTTCCCAAGTAGCTTCCTTCTCGAGAATGGTGCGACCATTGAACCTTGAAAACTTGATATTATGCCGTCGAGTGAGTGCGCTCGGCGATCGAGAATCTGAGCGGGATATTCTCGATATGTGAGATTATCTTGAAGATCAAGCGTTTACGTGGTCCACTCACGGATAGGATCGAGAAGCAGCGCTGAGTTGAGAAGCGTGGAAGGCGTCGTGGACTTTGGAGATCACGGAGGTAGTTCAATTGGTGGCAACTTCCCTCGTTTGGCAAGAATCACGAAAGGGTCCAATGTAGCGAGGCCAATTTGCCTTTGATACGAAGCGATGGGTTCCCTTGGAGGGTAACCCGAAGGTAAGCCTTCTCGTCAACCTCGTAAGTCATAGCCTTATGTTTCGGTCATATTGACTCTTTTGGCGAGATTGGGCTGTTTTCAACTTTTCACGAGCGATCGAACTTGCTCTTACGCTTCTGGATCATATCCGGACCAAAATTGTCTTTCCCGGTTTACGACCGGTTAAGAGGTGTTCGACACCTTCGTCCATAGAGAACTTCAAAAGGTGCTTTGCCCAAGCTAGATTGATAGCTTGTTGTTATAAGCAAACTCGGCAAATGG